>JARQWZ010003426.1:0-30000 GCA_033150135.1 Gobio occitaniae
CCGAATGAAAGATGAAATGACAGAAGATTGGAAATATACATATTTTCCCACTACATTTACACATTCATATGTGAATAAATATGTTTTTATACATGTGTATATCTGTGTATAAAGTATAAAATAATATTGAATTATTTAAAAATATCTTATATAATCCATATTATATTATATACACACACACTCACCTAAAGGATTATTAGGAACACACACTAATACTGTGTTTGACCCCCTTTCACCTTCAGAACTGCCTTAATTCTACGTGGCATTGATTCCACAAGCTGCTGAAAGCATTCTTTAGAAATGTTGGCCCATATTGATAGGAGAGCATCTGCAGTTGATGGAGATTTGTGGGATGCACATCCAGGGCACGAAGCTCCCGTTCCACCACATCCCAAAGATGCTCTATTGGGTTGAGATCTGGTGACTGTGGGGCCATTTTAGTTCAGTGAACTCATTGTCATGTTCAAGAAACCAATTTGAAATGATTGGAGCTTTGTGACGGTGCATTATCCTGCTGGAAGTAGCCATCAGAGGATGGGGACATGGTGCTCATAAAGGGATGGACATGGGCAGAAACAATGCTCAGGTAGGCCGTGGCATTTTAACCATGCCCAATTGGCACTAAGGGGCCTAAAGTGTGCCAAGAAAACATCCCCCACACCATTACACCACCACCACCAGCCTGCACAGTGGTAACAAGGCATGATGGATCCATGTTCTCATTCTGTTTACGCCACATTCTGACTCTACCATCTGAATGTCTCAACAGAAATCCAGACTCATCAGACCAGGCAACATTTTTCCAGTCTTCAACTGTCCAATTTTGGTGAGCTTGTGCAAATTGTCGCCTCTTTTTCCTCTTTGTAGTGGAGATGAGTGGTACCCGGTGGGGTCTTCTGCTGTTGTAGCCCATCCGCCTCAAGGTTGTGTGTGTTGTGGCTTCACAAATGCTTTGCTGCAGACCTCGGTTGTAACGAGTGGTTATTTCAGTCAAAGTTGCTCTTCTATCAGCTTGAATCAGTCGGCCCATTCTCCTCTGACCTCTAGCATCAACAAGGCATTTTCTCCCACAGGACTGCCGCATACTGGATGATTTTCCCTTTTCACTCCATTCTTTGTAAACCCTAGAAATGGTTGTGTGTGAAAATCCCAGTAACTGAGCAGATTGTGAAATACTCAGACCGGCCCGTCTGGCACCAACAACCATGCCACGCTCAAAATTGCTTAAATCCCCTTTCTTTCCCATTCCGACATTCAGTGTGGAGTTCAGGAGATTGTCTTGACCAGGACCACACCCCTAAATGCATTGAAGACACTGCCATGTGATTGGTTGATTAGATAATTGCATTAATGAGAAATTGAACAGGTGTTCCTAATAATCCTTTAGGTGAGTGTGTATATATATATATATATATATATATATATATATATATAAATAAATAACCTGAATGTTTATTTATAAATTGATTTTATATTATATAAAATATTTCATACATAGTAAAATTACAATAGAATATAATAAAAAAATGTAATTTTATTATCATAATTATCTTTAAATATATTTGTACCTCCTGAGAGTTTGAATCTCTTGGTTGAACTGAGTCTTGAGATCTTCAGGTGAGCCATCGTCCAACTACAACAAAACAAACATGACCATTATACAACCCCAAATCAGAAAAAGTTGGGACAGTATGGAAAACGAAAAAAAAAAAAAAAAAAAGAAGTGATTTCTAAATTTACTTGTATTTCATTGCAGACAATATAAACACAAAATATGTCATGTTTTGTCTGGTCAACTTCATGTCATTTGTAAATATGCATCCTTTCCTGTCATTCAGACCTGCAACACATTTCAAAAAAAGTTGGGGCAGGAGCAATTTAGGGCTAGTATTGAGGTAAAATGGTTAAATAATGATGTGATTTGAAACAGGTGATGTCAACAGGTGATTGTAATTATGATTTGCTACAAAAGCAGCATCCAAGAGAGGTCTAATCCTTTAGGAGCAAAGATGGGCCGAGGATCGCCAGTTTGCCAACAAATACGTGAGGAAATTATTGAAATGTTTAAAAACAATGTTCCTCAAAGAAAGATAGGAAGAGATTTGGATATTTCACATTCAACAGTGCATAACATAATTAAAAGATTCAAGGAATCTGGAGGAATTTCAGTGCGTAAAGGACAAGGGCGCAAGCCTAAGCTGAACAACCGTGATCTCCGATCCCTCAGGCGGCACTGCATCAAGAATCGTCATCTAGAAGCCATATCACCACATGGGCTCAGGACTACTTTGGCAAACCTTTGTCAAGTACCACAATACGTAGTTACATCCACAAATGCCAGTTAAAACTGTACTGTGCCAAAAGGAAGCCCTATGTTAACAGTGTCCAGAAGCGCCGTCGACTTCTCTGGGCTCGAGGCATCTGGGATGGACCATCACACAGTGGAAACGTGTACTGTGCTCAGATGAAGCAGTATTTCAGGTATTTTTTGGGAGGAATGGACGCTGTGTGCTCCGGACCAAAGAAGAAAAGGATCATCCAGACTGTTACCAGCAACAAGTCCAAAAGCCAGGGTCTGTCATGGTATGGGGTTGTGTCAGTGCCCTTGGCAAAGGTAACTTGCACTTCTGTGAAGGCACCATTAATGCTGAAAAGTACATAGAGATTTTGGAGCATAATATGCTGCCTTCAAGAAGACATCTTTTCCAGGGACGTCCATGCATATTTCAACAAGACAATGCAAAACCACATTCAGCAGTCCTGGCTGCGGAGGAAGAGGGTTCGGGCACTTGACTGGCCTGCCTCAGTCCCGACCTGTCTCCAATAGAGAATGTGTGGAAGACCCCGAACTGTTGCCCACCTTAAGACTTGTTTGCAGGAAGAATGGGACAAAATTACACCTGAAACACTTCATCACTTGGTGTCTTCAGTCCCTAAACGTCTTTTAAGTGTTGTGAAAAGGAATGGCAACATTACAAAGTGGTAAATGCTTTACTGTCCCAACTTTTTTTGAAATGTGTTGCAGGTCTGAATGACAGGAAAGGATGCATATTTACAAATGACATGAAGTTGACCAGACAAAACATGAAATATTTTGTGTTCATATTGTCTGCAATGAAATACAAGTCAAAGTAAATTCAGAAATCAAATTTTTTTTTTTTTTTCGTTTTTCATACTGTCCCAACTTTTTCTGATTTGGGGTTGTACTTTCATTTACATGAAACATGTTGATTTGATAGTTTTGTGGTATTGTGCAGCACTACTGATGTGTGTTTCATCAAACTCACAGGATTGAGCTTTTTCACAGCTACATAAGTGTCGCCCATCCGGCCTCTGAAGACGACCCCGAACCCGCCGGAGCCCAGCCGAGATCCTCCGTCCGACACGGGCCGATCGTCCCAGTCCCCGGTGATGGCCGTCAGCTCGCGGTGAGAGAACGTCTGGAAACCTGTGTAAGAGAGGTTTTAGGGGCTGATGGGTAACGGATGTCTGAACGGATGAAGTGGCCGGTTATATAAAGACCTTCAGAGCTGCTCCATGTGTTTTCCTCCGGTCCGGTTCTGCTGTCCGGCTCCATCACACGCCGTGTCTCCTGTGGAACGGGTCTGGTGACCTCAGGACGGACACATCGCTGCATGCAGGCCGCGGACGGACGGAGCACTTCCTCACGCTGCGCTGATGAGCCTGAGGTGTTCATCATAAATTATTCATCTCTGCACAGCATTATTGTGTTAAAGGAACACTCCACTTTTTTTGAAAATAGGCTCATTTTACAAGTCCCCTACAGTTAAATAGTTTTACCGTTTTTGAATCCATTCAGCCGATCTTTGTATCTGGTGGTAGCACTTTTAGCATAGCTTAGCATACATCATTGATTCTGATCAGGCCATTAGCATCTCATTCAAAAAATGACCAAAGACACTTTCAATATTTTTCCTATTTAAAACTTGACTCTTCTACAGTTACATCGTGTGCTAAGAGCAACTGAAAATGAAAAGTTGTGATTTTCTACACCTATATGGCTGGAACTACTTTCTCATTCCTGCGTAATAGTCGCGGATCTTCGCGGCCGTACCATGGCAATGATATTACAGCGCCTGAAAGTAGCCCAGCTAGGTAACTTTCAATGTGACCGACACTAAGTTTGTGTAGTTGCAGAGAAAGTTTCAGGCTTGCAGCCGACAAATTGTGTTGTGGCTTTAGCTGTGATTAGCCATGGTTCTGTGTGTTGTGGCTTTAGCTGTGATTAGCCATGGTTCTGTGTGTTGTGGATTTAGCTGTGATTAGCCATGGTTCTGTGTGTTGTGGCTTTAGCTGTGATTAGCCATGGTTCTGTGTGTTGTGGCTTTAGCTGTGATTAGCCATGGTTCTGTGTGTTGTGGATTTAGCTGTGATTAGCCATGGTTCTGTGTGTTGTGGCTTTAGCTGTGATTAGCCATGGTTCTGTGTGTTGTGGCTTTAGCTGTGATTAGCCATGGTTCTGTGTGTTGTGGCTTTAGCTGTGATTAGCCATGGTTCTGTGTGTTGTAGATTTAGCTGTGATTAGCCATGGTTCTGTGTGTTGTGGATTTAGCTGTGATTAGCCATGGTTCTGTGTGTTGTGGATTTAGCTGTGATTAGCCATGGTTCTGTGTGTTGTGGATTTAGCTGTGATTAGCCATGGTTCTGTGTGTTGTGGCTTTAGCTGTGATTAGCCATGGTTCTGTGTGTTGTGGCTTTAGCTGTGATTAGCCATGGTTCTGTGTGTTGTGGATTTAGCTGTGATTAGCCATGGTTCTGTGTGTTGTGGATTTAGCTGTGATTAGCCATGGTTCTGTGTGTTGTGGATTTAGCTGTGATTAGCCATGGTTCTGTGTGTTGTGGATTTAGCTGTGATTAGCCATGGTTCTGTGTGTTGTGGATTTAGCTGTGATTAGCCATGGTTCTGTGTGTTGTGGATTTAGCTGTGATTAGCCATGGTTCTGTGTGTTGTGGATTTAGCTGTGATTAGCCATGGTTCTGTGTGTTGTGGATTTAGCTGTGATTAGCCATGGTTCTGTGTGTTGTGTATTTAGCTGTGATTAGCCATGGTTCTGTGTGTTGTGTATTTAGCTGTGATTAGCCATGGTTCTGTGTGTTGTGGATTTAGCTGTGATTAGCCATGGTTCTGTGTGTTGTGGATTTAGCTGTGATTAGCCATGGTTCTGTGTGTTGTGTATTTAGCTGTGATTAGCCATGGTTCTGTGTGTTGTGGCTTTAGCTGTGATTAGCCATGGTTCTGTGTGTTGTGGCTTTAGCTGTGATTAGCCATGGTTCTGTGTGTTGTGGCTTTAGCTGTGATTAGCCATGGTTCTGTGTGTTGTGGATTTAGCTGTGATTAGCCATGGTTCTGTGTGTTGTGGCTTTAGCTGTGATTAGCCATGGTTCTGTGTGTTGTGGCTTTAGCTGTGATTAGCCATGGTTCTGTGTGTTGTGGATTTAGCTGTGATTAGCCATGGTTCTGTGTGTTGTGGCTTTAGCTGTGATTAGCCATGGTTCTGTGTGTTGTGGCTTTAGCTGTGATTAGCCATGGTTCTGTGTGTTGTGGCTTTAGCTGTGATTAGCCATGGTTCTGTGTGTTGTAGATTTAGCTGTGATTAGCCATGGTTCTGTGTGTTGTGGATTTAGCTGTGATTAGCCATGGTTCTGTGTGTTGTGGATTTAGCTGTGATTAGCCATGGTTCTGTGTGTTGTGGATTTAGCTGTGATTAGCCATGGTTCTGTGTGTTGTGGCTTTAGCTGTGATTAGCCATGGTTCTGTGTGTTGTGGCTTTAGCTGTGATTAGCCATGGTTCTGTGTGTTGTGGATTTAGCTGTGATTAGCCATGGTTCTGTGTGTTGTGGATTTAGCTGTGATTAGCCATGGTTCTGTGTGTTGTGGATTTAGCTGTGATTAGCCATGGTTCTGTGTGTTGTGGATTTAGCTGTGATTAGCCATGGTTCTGTGTGTTGTGGATTTAGCTGTGATTAGCCATGGTTCTGTGTGTTGTGGATTTAGCTGTGATTAGCCATGGTTCTGTGTGTTGTGGATTTAGCTGTGATTAGCCATGGTTCTGTGTGTTGTGGATTTAGCTGTGATTAGCCATGGTTCTGTGTGTTGTGTATTTAGCTGTGATTAGCCATGGTTCTGTGTGTTGTGTATTTAGCTGTGATTAGCCATGGTTCTGTGTGTTGTGGATTTAGCTGTGATTAGCCATGGTTCTGTGTGTTGTGGATTTAGCTGTGATTAGCCATGGTTCTGTGTGTTGTGTATTTAGCTGTGATTAGCCATGGTTCTGTGTGTTGTGTATTTAGCTGTGATTAGCCATGGTTCTGTGTGTTGTGGATTTAGCTGTGATTAGCCATGGTTCTGTGTGTTGTAGATTTAGCTGTGATTAGCCATGGTTCTGTGTGTTGTAGATTTAGCTGTGATTAGCCATGGTTCTGTATGTTGTGGCTTTAGCTGTGATTAGCCATGGTTCTGTGTGTTGTAGATTTAGCTGTGATTAGCCATGGTTCTGTGTGTTGTAGATTTAGCTGTGATTAGCCATGGTTCTGTATGTTGTGGCTTTAGCTGTGATTAGCCATGGTTCTGTGTGTTGTGGATTTAGCTGTGATTAGCCATGGTTCTGTGTGTTGTGGATTTAGCTGTGATTAGCCATGGTTCTGTGTGTTGTAGATTTAGCTGTGATTAGCCATGGTTCTGTGTGTTGTAGATTTAGCTGTGATTAGCCATGGTTCTGTATGTTGTGGCTTTAGCTGTGATTAGCCATGGTTCTGTGTGTTGTGGATTTAGCTGTGATTAGCCATGGTTCTGTGTGTTGTAGATTTAGCTGTGATTAGCCATGGTTCTGTATGTTGTGGCTTTAGCTGTGATTAGCCATGGTTCTGTGTGTTGTGGATTTAGCTGTGATTAGCCATGGTTCTGTGTGTTGTAGATTTAGCTGTGATTAGCCATGGTTCTGTGTGTTGTGGATTTAGCTGTGATTAGCCATGGTTCTGTGTGTTGTGGCTTTAGCTGTGATTAGCCATGGTTCTGTGTGTTGTGGCTTTAGCTGTGATTAGCCATGGTTCTGTGTGTTGTGGCTTTAGCTGTGATTAGCCATGGTTCTGTGTGTTGTGGCTTTAGCTGTGATTAGCCATGGTTCTGTGTGTTGTGGCTTTAGCTGTGATTAGCCATGGTTCTGTGTGTTGTGGCTTTAGCTGTGATTAGCCATGGTTCTGTGTGTTGTGGATTTAGCTGTGATTAGCCATGGTTCTGTGTGTTGTGGCTTTAGCTGTGATTAGCCATGGTTCTGTGTGTTGTGGATTTAGCTGTGATTAGCCATGGTTCTGTGTGTTGTGGATTTAGCTGTGATTAGCCATGGTTCTGTGTGTTGTGGCTTTAGCTGTGATTAGCCATGGTTCTGTGTGTTGTGGGTTTAGCTGTGATTAGCCATGGTTCTGTGTGTTGTGATTTTAGCTGTGATTAGCCATGGTTCTGTGTGTTGTGGATTTAGCTGTGATTAGCCATGGTTCTGTGTGTTGTGGATTTAGCTGTGATTAGCCATGGTTCTGTGTGTTGTGGCTTTAGCTGTGATTAGCCATGGTTCTGTGTGTTGTAGATTTAGCTGTGATTGGCCATGGTTCTGTGTGTTGTAAAGGGCTGTGATAGTAAGTCGAAAATGTAACTGCCACCATGTTCCACAGAATACCAACCAATCATTGCGCCGCTGCAGCCATGGTACGGCCGCGAAGATCCGCGACTATTACGCAGGAATGAGAAAGTAGTTCCTAGCCATATAGGTGTAGAAAATCGCAACTTTTCATTTTTCAGTTGGTCTTAGCACACGATGTAACTGTAGAAGAGTCAAGTTTTAAATAGGAAAAATATTGAAAGTGTCTTTGGTCATTTTTTGAATGAGATGCTAATGGACTGATCTGAATCAATGATGTATGCTAAGCTATGCTAAAAGTGCTACCGCCAGATACAAAGATCGGCTGAATGGATTCAAAAACGGTAAAACTCAACTATTTAACTCTAGGGGACTTGTAAAATGAGCCTATTTTCAAAAAAAGTGGAGCGTTCCTTTAATAATCTTAACCTTTAACCTTTAACAATCAGAACTCTCTGATGACGAGGGCGGGGCCACCTGTCACTCACATGAGATCCACCAATAGCAAACCACAACCACCCAATCAGTTCCCCACAGACACAATCATGCCCCGCCCTACATTTGTTCTTGTTTGAGAAGCGATTCACTCGATGTACGGATATGAATAGAACACCTGCTTTAGTGTGGCAGGTCTCGTCTGGCAGGAGGACGCTGATGGCGGCGAACAGCTGGTGTCGGTTCAGGATCTCCACCAGATCTCCAACGGTGCAGTTTGTGGTTCCCCAGTCGAACAGCATCTCCATCGTGGGACTCTTTCCCTGGAGAACCACTGCTTCAAACCTCCTGAAAGCAGACGCGACAATACACAACATCTTACAACTGCATAGCAACCATACACAGCATCTTACAAATGCATAGCAACCATACACAGCATCTTACAACTGCATAGCAACCATACACAGCATCTTACAGATTGCAGATTAATGAGCAAATGTTTGGACACAATCATCAACACTAATAATCAAAACCATGGGCGTCGGGAGAAAAATAAATGTGGGTGGGTCCACATTTTTTTTACTGGAGTAGATGCCATTTGCATTAAGTGCAAAAAACTCTACTTGTTTACTAAACACCTGGTTGTGACACCCTATTACTTAAGGTGGTAGTAGTGTAGGGGTAAGTTGTGACGCAAATAGACCCGAGGTTTGAATCCGCCTTTTGCCGAACTCACTCTACTCCCTTTTCCCATCACAGATCAGATCGGAAAGGCATTTATTTTCAATATAAATGAAGAAAATATAAGAAAAGTGGAAATAAAGCGTCTAACGTGTTTAATAATAAGTGTTCATCGGTTAGGGGAAGGTGAACAGACATGTGCTGAATTAGAGACGATAAAAGTGGGTCCAATATCATTGGTCGTAAAAAGTGGGTCTTATCCCACCCACATACAATGGTTCCGACTAATTTTATATAGCTCAACACAGTTAGTCTTGTATCACTGCGGTGTGAAGCAAGGGTCTCATAGCGAACACACAGTAGCATTATAACATAACTTTCAACACACTCAAATCATGTATGTGATATGATAAGCGAAATGAGCGGGAAGCGCTTGTCTGAGGCATAATAAAAGCTCCGCAAAATCTATGCGTCATCAAGCCACGCCTTTGTTTTGAATAAGGCAAAACAATTACATATTGCGCCTTTAATGATGATTCGCTACCAAAGCGACTAAGACTGTAACTGTTTAGTAATTGAAATAAAGCTTAAGTTACTAACACATAAACAATCAAATATATCCATAAGCTATTATTATTTTCAAACGTACTCTTTTATTTATTTTTATTTTAGATGTAGTAGGCTAATATCCAGTATTGTGCTACACATATCGCTTTGACGGGCTGATGTGTGTGTGTGTGTGTGTGTGTGTGTACCGAATGTGCAGCTGTGTGTATCTGGGCTCTCCTGCGGCTCCGCGGATGTCCATCGCGACGCTCCTCCAGCTCTCCTGCGGGTCCAGCAGGTCAGATAAAGCCCTCTGTGTGGAGAACCGGAGCTTCCGGACCGGCGTGGCCCGCGTGACGTCACACATGCCGAACCGAGCCACAGTTTAATATTCATAAACACGCTCAGAATCTCTGCTGAAGGTTTCACACACACTCAGGGCTTTTCTTCTTGTGTTTTAACGACATTGAGTAACTTCCTTGATCTGTTGTCATTTCCTCTTCCTACAACATCCGCTTTAAACTGAAACTAAAGATTACAAGATGATAAAGGGAGTAAACGGAGATCTCCACGGTATCACCTGGTTTCAAAGTCAGTTATATTAATAAAAAAGCGAGTTTTTACCTCAGATTATGATGTAAATGGACTATGAGACTTGTTGTTATTCCTGCAGGGGGCGCTGAAACACCAGTTCTGGAGAGAAACTGATGAGAGAACTCAGAAAGGAAGATCTGAGCTTTTGATGAGCAAGACGCCATTTCAGAGCAGGACAAAGAAACATCTGCAAATATTGCCATTATTCAAGGTAAGTTAGTGAATGTTTCAAGTTGTAAATTAAAACCAATGTTTCAGGGATAACAGGAGATCAATGCAGCTCAACTAATAGACCTTTAGTGAACTTTACGCGTCTGACACAAGATTGAAATTCTCTCAATAAAGCTCTAGATCAACTCATTTTCAAAACTGTTTTATAAAATATGTTTTGTGAGCTGAACAGTTGGCACACGGTATTTCTACAGCCTCGTTTTCGTTTCTGTCAAACATTACACATGACTTTAGGTCTATGACACTAAAGCAGTTAAAAAGCTGTTTCTCAACTAAACTTCTCTAACTTTACCTCCTATTCTCCATTCATGAATGCACAGTTCAACATTACAACCTTTATTTCATTACACATTCATTTCGATCATGAGAATTTATTCATTTTTTAGAAGTTAAGGTAAACAAATATGAGTGTGTGTGTAAGTGTAAGAATGTCTGAGAAGGAGTGTGTATGAAGTCAAAATAATGCCATATAGATTTGCTAAAGAATAAAGTATTTCAAAACAAAAATAAAGTATTAAGCAAAAAAAAAATGTGTTTTGCAAACAAAAGTAAAGAATTGCAAAATAAAAACAATTGGTGTTTATGGGGGGGGGGGGTCTTCTTTTGGTCAATCAAAGAAATATGCCTAATAATTATAGATTCACAAAGAGATCAAATGAATACACGTTGTTTAAAAGAATTATGAATGCATGTATTATATTTATATTAATATGTGGCTACTTGTCAATTAATATAATAATTATATGAATATATTATATGAATTAAAAGTAATTATAATTCATATAATATAAATATAATAAATAAACTCCACCAAAAGATGAACAATTTTGTCTCTAAAAAATGTTCACTATAAACTGCTTTAATTTGGAACGCGAGATACAGGGGGTGTGGCTTTATTGCATCTTTACTTGCAGCTGATTGGTCCAGTTTGGGTTTGCGATCTCTAACCCAGAATAAAACCTGTTCCAGAGTAGGTTAGCCATGTAGTGTAAGTTACTATGGTGATGAACACTGCTAAAAACCAATCCACCTTCTTGAGCCCCAAAAACAATAAGTAATCTCGGATTTACCTGGGTAGCAACTGAAACCAGCTTTGTGCAACAGGCCACTGGCTAATGTGAACTGTCCGAAAATAGCCAACATCTGCTGTTTATTTATTATTATAAAAGTGTACACATAAGATTTTCAGACAGTTCACGTTAGCCAGTAGTCTACGGCTAATAATAAACATTATTACACATTAAGTTAACAAAACCAAACCATGCCCGTTTTAATGCTAGTAAAAGTGCGAGTACAAGGAAATGATCCACCCGCATGCCTCTCAGCCATGGGGCCTTCATCTGTGCTGATCTGCGTCTCGGGCAGATGATGTCACTCAGAGGGAGGCGTGACCATGTCCACTGAACACGCCCCAGTTTCTTGACTCCGCCCACCATGTCAAAACAGTGAAACGCACAGAAAAGTGAAGCGCAAAGGGGAAATGCAAACTTACACTTGACTGAAACGCAGAATAAAAGGAGTGTTGCAAATGAAACCACTTTATTTTCCTTTTGCAATTCTTTATTTTTGTTTGCAAAACAACTTTTTTTCCTCAATACTTTATTTTTGTTTTGCAAAACTTTATTATTTTGAAAATCTATGTGGCATTAATTTGACTTCATTTGAGTGTGTTTCTTAAACTGAAGAATTAGTTTCAGACCTTAAAATGTTTCATAATCTGATCTGATCACAGTGTCATTTCATTACACACATTTATTTGCATGTCTGCTATAAAAGTGCAACTATTAGTAGCCTCTTTCCTTTTCTCCAACAGTCCATGAAGGACGATGGCATCTGAAAAAAAGCTGCTTCATGACACTCTAGATGACCTGAAAAAAGATGATCTGAAGAGATTTAAGAGTTACTTAAAAGAAGATGGCCCTGTTGGAGCTGGTAAACTGGAGGATGCTGGTGTGACTGATATAGTGGATATAATGATGGAGTGTTTTGAAGCAGAAGAAGCTGTGAAGAAAACACTGAGCATCCTGAGGAAGATGAGCCAGAACCAGCTGGCTAAAGACTTACAGCACAACTACACTGAAGGTAAGAAAGAAAGGAATAGAGAACGAGAGAACTACACTGAAGGTAATAAAGCAGGGGTAATCAAATAAAGTTCCAAGAGGTCCATTCTCTACATTTCCTTCCCAGCGGAGGTCCGGACAATACTTTTACTGAACAGTTATACATTTCCATTGAGGCAGCCGTAGTACTTTGTAAAAGGAAAAAATCCTAAGAATTTTAACCATATTTGACAAAAAAAGTAAATATTTTAATAATATATGGATATGAATTTAGTTTGGATCAGATGTTTTAACAGGATATTTTTATTATTTTACATTTAGACACCGCTTAAGAAAAGTATAAATTAGTATTTTACTCAAAGCAATAAACCACTAAAAACAAACAATGTATATAATCTAATAATCAAAACTCATCTCGAGGACTAAACAAAGTTAACTAGTAATTTCAAAGTTATTTAGTCTTCCTTTGCCATCTCTAAATAATTTCCCAAATTCTAACATTGTTTATTATGAATTGCTCTGTATATGCTGATTAATAGGCTAATGCTAAATGTAATAATAAGAAAAAAACATCTAAAGGTGCCACACATTAGTCTCAAACCTGGATTAGTTAAACGGTCAGAATCGTCTCCATGACAGATACAAATTTGTAGTGTTTTAGCGAAAGTATCTATTTTGCTGCTCAAGTTTCTGCTACCGTTGTTAAAATAACCGTGACGTCTGCAGCTCATAATGCTTTACGTTTTTAGAGAGAGAGAAACATGCACAGAGCGGGGGGCTTGATTGAGGCACTTTTGGCTCTAGATAAAAATATTACAGATATAGCTCCAAAAGACCAGGGTTTTTCCTACATTGAAAATTTTTTGGCGGCCGCCAAAACAAATTTTTGTCCCGCCAAAGCCTTATTTGATCAGTTATTGTGATTTATGAATGATGTAGAACAGATGACTGCTGCGCTTGTGACTGAGTGACAGAGAGAACGATCAGAGCTCCTCCTCCGCTCGCACACTCTCTGTCTTCAAAATAAGCATTCTTAGCTTTCTAATGTTTCACATATTACGTTAATCAAAATCAAAAGCTCGGAAGACCGAATGAAATGCGCTCAAAAAACATTGACTGATTCTCTGACCAGCTGACATAAAGCATACTTTAAATAAACAGGAAACAAATCCTATCCGGTTATGAAGTGTTTTCTGTGTGTTGACAAATCTTTCGCGATGTTCTAAAGACAGGATTCACACACAACACGTCTGATAATGTCCGATTCGCGACCTAATGACTCCTTTGAACCGAATCATTTTAACGACTGGTTAGAACTGATCTGTCCAACACTGAACTCACAAATTAGTTTAATCATTTACTCTGAACAACACCTGAAATGAGAACACAAGCGTGCTTACCCAATTTAGCAAGAGTGGATAGTAAGAATTATTTTTAATTATCAACAGTCTTTCAGCTTAGCTTCAGAGCCTAAAATCATTTAGTTTAGACTGGAGTGAGGTGAACCCAGAACAAATTTGTTGTTAGCTAGCTGATTGTACATGGCAGAAAATTGTATATGGCAGAAAATTAGGCTATTTGTTCATTTTTTTAATACTATTTTTTAATATTGATATGATTACCAAAACAATTATCAGTAAATAGTGTAAAAATTAGGAACAAAAACAAACATCAAGGTATCAAGATAAGATAAGCAAAAGTTACAAACTTTCTTTGAATTTTATTTCAAATTTATTGTCAGTATTGCGCTTGCAGATCAAGTGGGTAGGGGACTTTTTTTTTTTACCGTGCGTGTGTGTGTGTGTGTATGGATGACCATGTCTGTCAGCCACCACCGAAGACCATTTTTGACCCAGGAAAAACCCTGAAGACTATTACTTTAAAGGGCTTATTGCAGGTTAGATTTACATTAAAATAATGAAAAATATTGTACATTACATACTTTAAAATATACTTATAAATATGCTACTAAGGCTTCTGGAGTCGTTTTTATGAGAGAATTTTACTTCCGCATCTGAAAATGGCAAAACCGACGTTTTGAGACGTAACAGGAGAATTGAACGGGGTGAATTTCAACGATAGGAAAACAATGGATAGCAATGACAGTTCAGACGCTGAGGAAATTATAAATGTTTATTAATACTCATATGGCAGACCACAGCCATACAATTATGCCAGAATTAGGGACAGGCCAGGATTAGACAGATCAACAATTAGAGGAGGCAAATTGAGTTGTTGTGTGAGGAGAAACAGTGGAGAACAGGGCAGGTGTCTCGTGAGAGACCAGTGTTAGCTTATAGATATATATACGCTAGCTAACGATATAAACACTGCTCAGATCACAACACTGTACAGATTATTATCATGTATCAGGCAATAGCAAAGCTGGTATTGGTCATCTAGGAGTATTGATACATCAATTGCCATAACAGTTGAAGTTTCACAGCTGAATTTTAAGCATCATTACTCATGTCTTCAGTGTCGCATGATCCTTGAGAAATCATTATGGCCAGCAGCCATATCACCCTGTAACCCAAGACTGGTTTCCCACTGAAGCTAAGCAGGGCTGAGCCTGGCCAGTACCTGGATGGGAGACCTCATGGGAAAACTAGGCTTCTGCTGGTAGAGGTGTTAGTGAGGCCAACAGGGGGCGCTCACCCTGTGGTCTGTGTGGGTCCTAACACCCCAGTATAGTGATGGGGACACTATACTGTCAAAGAGCAAAAAGATATTTTGATGAACATAAAATCTTGTTCTTTTCTCTCTCTTCTCAGTACAAGAATCATTAGAGCCAGCTGAGAAATGCAAAATAAAACAAGGTGAAGTAACCTTACACACATGCTTACAGTGGGATCAGAAATGATTTTAGCTTGTTTGATGTATATTGATTTCAGCACAAAACAGAACTGCTTTCAGTGCCATGAATTTAAATACCGTATGTTTGCACCAGTTTATTTTAATGATGATCATGCTAATGTGAAAAACCTTTGTGTTTAATTTTCTAGTGTTGTTTTGTTCACTCATTTTCCTGTTTATTTATATTTTTCATAACAGAGGATTTCTGGCTGCAGGAATTCAAGAAAACGCACAAAATGAACATGAAGGAGAATGTGGAAGACATTTTTGAGTGTAAAAAGGAAAATGAAGCACATCTCAAGGATGTTTTTACAGAACTCTTCATTACAGAGGGGGATCTTAAAGAAGTCAGACAAGAACATGAGATTATGAAGATTGATGACAACATTAAACCCCGTAAAGCACAGAACAGGCCAATCAAATGCAATGATGTATTTAGTCGGAACAAAAAAAAGAAAAAGATTGTGCTGACCAAAGGCATCGCTGGCATTGGAAAAACTGTCTCAGTGCACAAGTTCATTCTGGACTGGGCAGAAGGAGAAGCCAATCAGGATATAGACTGTGTGTTCCTGCTTCCTTTCAGAAAGATGAACTGCATTAAAGATGGAAAGATCAGTCTGCATGAGTTTCTACAGAAATTTTATCCAGAACTGAGGGACCTGGAAACAGCAAAGATATGTGAGATATATAAATGTAAGCTTGCATTTATCTTTGATGGACTGGATGAGAGTCGACTGACTATGGATTTTGACAGTGGAATGGTGACGAGTGTTGAGGAGCGATCATCTGTAGATGAACTGTTTGCAAGTCTGGTGAATGGGACTCTGCTTCCATCAGCTCACGTCTGGGTGACATCACGACCAGCAGCAGCCAATCAGATCCCTCCTGAGTATGTAGGGTTGTTCACAGAGGTGCGAGGATTCACTGACCGGCAGAAGGACGAGTATTTCAGAAAGAGAATCAAAGATGAGACTCAGGCCTCCAGAATGATCTCACACATTAGGAAATCTCGTAGTCTCTACATCATGTGTTATATTCCCGTGTTCTGTTGGATCACAGCCACTGTTCTTCAGGACGTCCCCATTGGGAACAATGCAGAGAACATCAACACGACACTCACTGAAATGTACATCCACTTCCTGCTGATACAGATGAACATGAAGAGCCAGAAGCATGACAGAAAAACAGAAAGAGAACATCCCAAGCTCTTAGATTCCAATAAAACAATGCTTTTGAAGTTAGCTAAGCTAGCGTTTGAACAGCTGAAGGAAGAAAACATTGTGTTCTATGAGAAGGATCTGAAAGCATGTGGTATTGATGAGAGAGACTTTGAGTCCACAGGAATGCTCACTGAGATCTTTCAGCAAGAAGCTGGACTTCATGAGGTGAAGGTCTTCTGCTTCGTGCATCTGAGTGTTCAAGAGTTCCTCGCTGCAGTGCACGTGTTCCTCTGCTACCTGAACAAGGACATGGACGAGCTGCAGTTTTTCACTGAAGAAACACAAAACGAGCTGCAGAGTTCTTTTGATGAAACACAAAGAGAGGTCAGGCCTAAACGTGGGTTTCTTTTTCAGTTTGCAAGACTGCTCAAAACCACCGACAACAAGAAGAGTGTGTCTGTCTTCAAAGAGCCAGACAAAAATATTGCTTTACATGATTTACTAGAGAAGGCTGTTGAGAAAGCAATGCAAAGTCAGAAAGGACATTTAGACCTCTTTTTACGGTTTCTGATTGGCATTTCACTGGAATCCAATCAGGAGCTGCTCAGAGGCCTGTTCACACACACTGAAGACAGCAAAGACAGCATCACAGAAATAACCAAACACATTAAAGAACAATTAGAAAACCAGCGCATCTCACCTGACACTTCAGTCAACCTGTTCTACTGCTTACTGGAGCTCAATGACAATTCATTATATGCAGAAATACAAACATGCTTCAGATCATCTTCAGTAAGAAGACTCTCGTCTTCCATGTGCTCATTGATGGCTTACGTACAGCTGATGTCAGAGGAGGTGCTGGATGAGCTCAACCTGAGGAGGTACAAGACTGAACCTGGAGGCCGCAGGAATCTCCTGCCAGCTGTGAGATGCTGCAGAAGAGCAACGTAAGGAACTTGTTGACAGCTGTTAAAGTATTTAACTCTGAAAATCAATTTAAGCGTAAGATGCAGTGTGAAGTGTGTCATGTTCTTATTGATTCTGGAGAGTAAAATCTGTATTTACTAAAATGTATTTACTAATCTGTATATTCTATTATTCTGTTATTTTCACTTGACTGTCACATCAGTTCCAGCATACATGACATGTATACATTTTTCCAGAAAGCTTGAATGTTCACAGAGAACATGACATAACATGCCATGGACAAATATCCTGTTTTTACAGACTCTCCTCATGTGATCTCGATGACACCTGCTGTGAAACTGTGGCTTTGGCCCTGCAGACACCAAACTCACCCCTGATAGAGCTGAACATGGGTGTCAATGACCTGCTGGATTCAGGAGTTAAGCTGCTCTCTGATGGACTGAAGAGCCCAAACTGTCAGCTGGAGATACTGAGGTTTGAGATTCATTCAATCCTTATACAAAACCCACCTCAGTATTTAAATCACTAATAACAGTGGGACAATCTAAAACAGTTAACCCCTTTGCAGGCAAAGATCGCGGACAGCCCCAGATTACTGTTGTCAAAATTCACTGCTCGTTAACACATCACACTCTAACTTCATCTGGACAAACTCAGTATAATTAGAAAGATTAAAGACTCCAGCTTCGATATTTGACCACTGTTTATGATGAAACTGGGAGAATTGCCATCCTCTGTTAATCCTGCGCTAGTCTTGTGTGTAGAAGTGCTGTGTGCGTCCTTAAGATATAACCACACACACACACATAAACACACACACACACACACACACACACACACATATAAACACACCTATTTGTCATATTAATACCTATAAACCTGCATCATCTCCATGTACCTGACTCCTCCTCAATAAATTCTCAAACTGCACCATTGGATTTGCCTATTCCTTCTGACCGAGGAAGACTCAGTTGACGAGCAATCCAAAATCAGCCGCTGACGCACACAGTCTCTTACATTGTAGAAAATCCACTCCAGTTATTCGCCCTCCTGGGACGGACTTGACGTCAGATGTAAACAGGAAGATGGATACAGTGAAGCGATGCTATGGAAAAAGTTAAATGAAATAAAGACCAGCAAGGTCTTTCCTTTATTTTGAAGGATTCGTATCTGTAAAGACCACACAGCGCTTCTACAAACAGCTCCACCAGATAAGATAACTTCCACAGTCCAGCCAGATAGGATAATCAAGTCCTCCAGAACCACAAAAGCCGTCAAAAATGCAACTTGCACTTTATGTAAGGTCCAGTAGACGGCACAGAAATACTAACGGGTGTGCTTAGACCATAAATTGCAGGATTTACGATCACACTTTGTTAGTATTAACAGGATGTAATGAGGTACTTTTGTCCAGAAATGTGCAGAAACAGTCTAAAATCTTCAGTCACAAACAAGAAGTTAACTCAGACAACTCACAACACACTAAACACCCACGCAACTTGGTCTGCCATCTTGGATTGTGGGCGAGCAATTCGAGCGATTCAAATTTAAATTCAATTTAAAATCTGTCATTATTTACTCCCCCTCACGTAATCCAAACCTGTGTGCCTTTCTTTATTCTGTGGAGCACAAAAGAAGACATTCACACACACACACACACACACACACACACACACACACACACACACACACTCAGTCATACACACACACACACACACACACACTCACTCAGTCACATACACACTCTCTCACTCACTCACACACAAACGCACACACACACACACACACACACACACACACACACACACACACACACACACACACACACACACACACACACACACACACACACACACACACAAACGCACACACACACACACACACACACTCACTCTCTCACATACACACACTTATGCCTCTTGCACAGAGGACATTGATCCCTGAAAATTGCCATAAAATTTCCAGAGTGTCTTCTGTGTGAACGCAAACACGTCCCGGGTTTGATTCCGGCATCGATCCTGGAACAAGCGTGGTTCATAAGCAAACTTAAGACGCTGGGGAGACGTTACACATCACATTGATGCCACGTGTCTTTACGGGATCTTTACGGGATGTGTGTGAACGCACGTACAGGAAATCACTGGCAGTTTCAATGAACCAAAATCAAACGATCCCTGGACACATTATTAGGGTATTTTCTGGAATCTCTGTGTGAAAGGGGCTTTACACACACACACACACACACACACAGTCTCACTCACTCACACATAAATTATGACTGTATTCATTTTTATTAGATTTTTTAATGCATGATTTTTGTATAAATATTTTTGTGCAGAAAACAATGTGTCAAGTGTCAACAGAACAGTTTAAGTTTCCTTAAGTGACTGTTTCCTTTAGGTGTCCAGACTTTTTTTAAAGGGGCCGGATTCGATGTTGTGGACATACCCGGGGGCCAATCCTTTTTCCTATTATATATATATATATATATATATATATATATATATATATATATATATATATATATATATATATATATATATATATATATATATATATATATATATATATATATATATATATGACATTTTTTTGTTTTTTGGAAAGATGACAGATTTTACAAAAGCTTGAGCTGACAGAGTAGCTTGAGATAGGACACAGGAAATGTATAGATATTTAACAATATCTGTAAAACTTTCATCAACCAAAAAGTTTTAATGGGTGAAATTTTAATATTATTACGGAGTTAGAACTCTATTCTTTTTTAAACTTAATAAGTGCTCTATTTAGATCACCACAGGTAAAACCACACTACAAAACATGCTTTTCTGACTTGGTATTTCTGTCTTTTTTTCAGTCCAAATATCTAAAAATTCTTAAATCAAGATGCTTTTACTAAGGAAAATTACATATTTTTTCTTGATTCCTGGGGGAAAAAATCAAAATGAATTGAGTTTTTGCTTGAAACAAACTAAATGATCTGCCAATGGATTAGAAAAATAATCTTCCAAAATCTTCCTTAAAGATTCCAAACAGAAACATTATTTTTCTTACCCCATTGGCAGATATATGTGCTTGTTTTAAACAAAAACTCACTTCAATTTAATTTTCCAGAAAACAAGAAAAAATATCTAATATCATTTAACTTATCTCGTAACATCTTGATTTAAGAATTTTTAGATATATTTAGACTAGAAACAAGACAAAAATACTAAATGAAAGCATTTTTGCAGTGCACACAAAGCAAGAAGTAATATACATATATATATATATATATATATATATATATATATATATATATATATATATATATATATATATCTAGAATGGAATTTAGTCTATAGACATATAAATACAAATGCACAAAACTGCAAGTTTATGACAAAAAATAGTCTGCAATTTGGCCTTTATTACTCATTTAATACATGTCTACATTACAAATTAAATAAAATTAGATATTAACCTACATTTCTGACAAATTACCGGTTACAGAAGTGTTACCACAGTAAACACGATAAATTCGAAATGCAAATTGTTGTTTGAAAAGTATTTTGAATCAGCTCAGCTGATTTGCACGTTAGTGTTGTTTATTAAGTCAGCGCTGTTTAACTGGATTTAAATTAAATCAAATCACAGAGAGATTCGCAGCTCGTACCGGAGAACTCTGCGCTGAACTCGAGCACTTCTCATTGGCTGTTTAGTGGGCGCGTGATCGAGACTCTCAGCACGTAAACACATTTGTTCAGAGTCAGAGCTCGCGTGAGTTGCGCAGAGCCCAAGCAGCGCTGTTTCGTTCCGCTTTGGGCGCTGTTTCCCTGGCCTAAAGTCTAGTACTGCCACCTTGCGGTGACATCGTGCAACTGCATGATTTGTAAAGGATTCGTGGCCATTTGAAATTCATCCCCGGGCCGCATTTGGCCCACGGGCCGGACTTTGGACACCCCTGCTTTAGGAGATATAAATCTATGTGCTTATGATCCTCATTGTCTGCTAGATGACTGTATAGATCTGATCAGAACCATATTCTCCTTTCAGCAGAACTTATAGTTTATGAAATGAGAGAGATTTAACTCTGATTAGTTTATATTAAATGTATGTGTAATAATTCAACAGATTTAACAAGCTTTTGTTGTGAGTTCTGATGTCTCAGTCTCAGATATCTTCATTGTGTCTGTGTGTGTTTGTAGATTATATTGCTGTAAGGTGACAGGAGAAGGCTGTGGTTATCTGGCTTCAGCTCTGCGTTCAAACCCCTCACACCTGAGACAGCTGGATCTGAGCCTCAATAACCTTGAAGATTTAGGAGTCAAGATGCTCTCTGATCTACTGAAGGACCCAAACTGCACACTGAACACACTCAGGTATGTTGAGCAGATTCATCTCATCCTGTTAATGTTTGTGTGTGTGTTTCAGTCTTACCATCTACAAGTGTGCAGTGAAATGTGGAAAGGGTCTGTATTAGGGCTGTCAATCGATTAAAATATTTAATTGGGATTATTTGCAAGATTATCAAGAGTTAACTCGTGATTAATCGCAGCTTAATCGCACATTTTTATCAGTTCTAAATGTACCTTAAATGAATACGTTTTAAGTTTTTAATACTCTAATCAACATGGGTATGGACAAATATGCATGCTTTATGCACATGTATGTTTATTATTAGTGAAACCATACTCAACAGAGCATGAAGACTACACATGTATCAAAGGTCATAGATGTTTTTTCAAAGAACTTGTTCATGTCTCTTAAGCCTAAGCTTAAAAATTCAGAATAAGCAGTGATTTCTCTCATTTTAAAAATAGAAATAAAGTTTTTTTTTACACTGGCAGTTTAGTACAGAACGGGGCACAGTTCTTATGAAAAATTGGTAATGCGATGCTGTCATGCGGACCTGGGAGCGCACCAGTACCTGGAGGAGGTTGTAATGAGTAGGAATATAGCGTGGCCCCTTTAAGAGCTGCGCGCTCCCTGTTGAACTGCCTGCATTTGGTGTGTGCGCACTGCGCCTCGAGCACTCCTGTGTGTGCAGATTATTTTCTGTTTTCTGTTGCTCACATTTAGTTATTTTGTTTTATTTAGTAACGCTGTGGATGGAATGGAGTTTGTGACGCACTCTTGTGAGAGTTTCGCTGGGAATAAAGTGCGAGCTGTTTAATGTCAATTGCCTCTGTGTTTGCATTATCTCCAGTTAAGTGAGCTGTCCCTATTTTTTTCATCCGGACACAACGCGTTACAAGGTGCTCTGACTTCGGTTGCACTCGAACTGTGCTGCGATTCACGTGAACAGTGTGAGAAACACAGACTCGGGAGCGCTCTTGTTCAGAAAAGTAACCTGCGCATTCGTTTGAGCCGCCTGTAATGTATTTAGTTCAATAAAACACATGTACTGTAAGTGGTGATGGTGTTAATGATTTACCTCGGATATGAGCGAGAGTGAGCTTGCAGTGTATTCGTGCATCGCGCTCGGACTCGGACTGCAGAACACACATTAAACAGTTTTTCAGTTAAACAGAAAAAAATGGTAGCTTATGTAGGCTATAACGTCACTTGTTTCAGAATAGTAATGTTAATGTTAGCCCTTTTCTTTCCCCATTTCTGTTTGCTGCTGCATCCTTTACGTCTATGGCTGCTCTCGATATCTCCAACTACGGACTAGGCCACGGATCAAACAGTAAATTTGCTCTGCGTTAATAAAATTAGTGCCGTTAAAATAAATTTGCGGTAATGCGTTATTAATGTGTTGATTTTGACAGCCCTAGTCTGTAGTAAAGCTGCATGGAGGGAAAGATTACTTATTTACTGTTACAATATCAATCTCAAGGAGTAGGCCTTCTGAAAAAGATAGTTCAACCAAACATTTAAAATCTGTCATTATTTACTCACCCTCACGTCATCCAAACCTGTGTGCCTTTCTTTATTCTGTGGAGCACAAAAGAAGACATTTTCTGTTCAGTGAGAAAAGTCTCAGTGTTTTTCCCTTACAATGGAAGTCAGTGGTCAGCAAAACTTCACAATATCATCTTTTGTGTTCGGCAGAAGAAATCCATACAGGTTTGGACACACATGAGAGAGAGTAAATGATGACAGAGTTTATATTTGTGTGTGAACTGTCCCTTTAAGAAAGGGTAGGTTTTATTGGTCTCAGAATCAATGGATCTCTTCTTTGGTGCTGGTTTGGTAAGAATATAACCATGTTGTGCTTGGACTGACAGGTTTGTCATATTTCCTCTTTGAGTGGCCACACATGATCTACTGTACAGGCTTTACATGGCATTTCTGATTGAGTTCCTGCATAGTGTTTAAATCCAAAATACTCCCATACAATTGAGGCTCTTCTATGTTTTGACACTGGATTTTCTTCTGCAGCTTCATTGGCTTCACCATCAAGGGATCATTTTGACAAGCTAACACACCTTTGGGGTCTTTCACACACAATTCTTTCGTCTGTCTTCACTCTTTCTTATAAACAAGCATTAGACAGGCGTCTTTGACTGTTGTGATCCTCGCTGTTTTTTCACTCTTGCTCATGTGATATTGATTAATCAGCTTTATCTATAAAACACAGAAATCTGGTATGTCTTCATATACTAATAAAAATATTTATAATATGTTTAATCTAATTAATGTCCTTATATGACAGGACTGTACACTCACTCACTCACACAGTCTCACACACACACACTCACACATACATTCACACACACACACACACACACACACACACACACACACACACACACACACACACACTGCCCCTGCCCCTAAACCTAGCCCTCACAGGAGACTGTGCAGTTCACTTTCTGTGAAAAAAAACTTGTTCTGTGTGATTTATAAGCATTTTGAAAAGTGAGGACATGGGGAACGTCCTCATATTTCACCCTCTTTTTGTAATACCTATGTCATTCCCATGTCATTATACACATTTGTGTCCTGATATTTCACAAAAACATGCCCACACACACACACACACACACACACACACACGTTTTTTGTGAAATGTGGGTACATTCCATAGGCATAATGGTTTTTATACCGTACAAACCATAATTTCTATCCCCCTACACTGCCCCTACCCCTAAACCTACCCATCACACACACACACACACACACACACACACACACACACACACACACACACACACACACACACACACACACACACATGTTTGTTTTTGTGAAATGTGAGGACATTCCATAGGCGTAATGGTTTTTATACCATACAAACCGTATTTTCTATCCCCTTACACTGACCCTAAACCTACCCATCACACACACACACACACACACACACACACACACACACACACACACACACACACACACACACACACATGTTTGTTTTTGTGAAATGTGAGGACATTCCATAGGCGTAATGGTTTTTATACCATACAAACCGTATTTTCTATCCCCTTACACTGACCCTAAACCTACCCATCACACACACACACACACACACACACACACACACACACACACACACACACACACACACACACATGTTTGTTTTTGTGAAATGTGAGGACATTCCATAGGCGTAATGGTTTTTATACCATACAAACCGTATTTTCTATCCCCTTACACTGACCCTAAACCTAGCCCTCACAGGAGACTGTGCAGTTCACTTTCTGTGAAAAAAAACTTGTTCTGTGTGATTTATAAGCATTTTGAAAAGTGAGGACATGGGGAACGTCCTCATATTTCACCATCTTTTTGTAATACCTATGTCATACCCATGTCATTATACACATTTGTGTCCTGATATTTCACGAAAACATGCCCACACACACACACACACACACACACACACTGCTCCTGCCCCTAAACCTACCCATCACACACACACACACACACACACACACACACACACACACACAGACACACACACACACACACACACACACACACACACACACACTGCCCCTGCCCCTAAACCTACCCATCACACACACACACACACACTGCTCCTGCCCCCAAACCTACCCATCACACACACACAGACACACACACACACACACACACAAATTATGACTCTATTTTTTAGTAGATTTTGTATATGTATCAGAGTCACTCTCTCTAAAAGAAGAATATTATTGTGCAGAAAACAATGTGTCGAGTGTCAACTGCACAGTTTAAGGTTTCGCTGATGCTGCATTTCATTTACTCAGAACCTCAAACCCAAACTCACTCAAACACGACTGTTTCCTTCAGGAGATATAAATCTATGTGCTTATGATCCTCAGTGTCTGCTAGATGACTGTATAGATCCGATCAGAACCATATTCTCCTTTCAGCAGAACTTATAGTTTATGAAATGAGAGAGATTTAACTCTGATCAGTTTATATTAAATGGATGTGTAATAATTCAACAGATTTAACAAGCTTTTGTTGTGAGTTCTGATGTCTCAGTCTCAGATATCTTCATTGTTTCTGTGTGTGTTTGTAGATTATGTTACTGTAAGGTGACAGAAGAAGGCTGTGGTTATCTGGCTTCAGCTCTGCGTTCAAACCCCTCACACCTGAGAGAGCTGAATCTGAGCGGCAATAACCTTGAAGATTTAGGAGTCAAGATGCTCTCTGATCTACTGAAGGACCCAAACTGCACACTGAACACACTCAAGTATGTTGAGCAGATTCATCTCATCCTGTGAATGTTTGTGTGTGTGTTTCAGTCTTACCATCTACAAGTGTGCAGTGAAATGTGGAAAGGGTCTGTAGTAAAGCTGCATGGAGGGAAAGATTACTTATTTACTGTTACAATATCAATCTCAAGGAGTAGGCCTTCTGAAAAAGATAGTTCAACCAAACATTTAAAATCTGTCATTATTTACTCACCCTCACGTCATCCAAACCTGTGTGCCTTTCTTTATTCTGTGGAGCACAAAATAATACATTTTCTGTTCAGTGAGAAAAGTCTCAGTGTTTTTCCCTTACAATGGAAGTCAGTAGTCAGCAAAACTTCACAATATCATCTTTTGTGTTCGGCAGAAGAAATCCATACAGGTTTGGACACACATGAGAGAGAGTAAGTGCAGGGTCCGGAATGCCATCATCATGTATACTTTCAGTGTTAAATGTCTGTGGAGGAGCTCTGAGCTCATATGTGGGACCATTTGAAAGCTTAGAGTCTCTACTTTCTGGAGACATGCATCACTTTGGCATTTGTTTTACACAAAGTAACTTATTTACACTAAATTACTCTGGTACCATTTCCGCCTTGATTTGTCCGACCCAAATGTAAAGGGTCGTCCCTTCAGATCCATTTGAATAAATCTTGCATACATGATACAGACAAAAATCTTTTTTCCAGTATTTTCTGTAATCTAGGGGAAACAGCCCAAACTGTCTGCAGGGTGCTAGAGCACACAGGGCCTGAGTTACAAGGTTATTTTCGTAAACGAAAACTGAAACTAAGACTAAAACTATTGGTCAAAAAACATTTTCGTAAACTGAAATAAAATTAAAAACTATAATAAATGAAAAACTAAAACTAAACGAAACTAATAACACTTACTGAAAAACTAACTGAAATAAAATAATAACTAATCGTTTTCGTAATTAATAAGCTTTTTACTGTGGCGGAAAATCTGACCTGTGGCTGTTTAGGCAAATGTCTGTATGGCGCTTCATGCGCATGAAGTTAGCTGAGGCGATAACGGCTGTCCTGTGACGTGCTCACTCAGTGAAGAACCGAAACGTGTAACACATCGCTAGTCCTAAGAGGCTGTTCACAAAGAACACGTGTGGCAGTGGAATGGGGAATGACACAAGATAATGAGACGCACAATGAACTTCTTTTAACTTTAGCGCACTGCTTTAAGAATAGCGTTTCGTGCGCGACGAGAGGCGTGGATTGAACAGAAACTACTAGTAGCAAGTAGCTACTACTGTATGTTTGAGATTTCATGTTAGCATAATATTGACAGGCTGAAAGGTGTTATTATCATGGTTTTTACAAATCATTTACTACTAATAATATTACTATCCATGTGGAGACATTTCTCCACTAAGGGAAAACCAGGACACACACACACACACACACACACACACACACACACACACACACACACACACACACACACACACACACACACACACACACACACACACACACACACACACACACACACACACACACACACAGGCATACTGAATATACACTTCATTATTTAATCACACTGGCTTCACAGCAGGTTGTGTTGGCTGTAGTCAGATTCCAAGCTTTATAATGGCCGTGACTGTTGCTCTGTTTTTGAAGTCCATAAAAGTGCATCTGTCCGTAAAATAACGTGCTACTCACGGCTCTGGGGAGTTAATAAAGGCCTGGATAATGGATAAGAAAAATATCCATATTTAAAACTTTATAAAGTAAAGTTTCGGCCGATCGCCTTCCGAGGAAAAAGTGTTGAAAGTGCCTCTCGCCGTTGAAAATGCTTACGCTACGTCTGACGAGCGTAACAGGAAGCGCAAGTATCTTGAACTGCAGAGGCACTTTCAAAACTTTTTCCTCGGAAGGCGATCGGCCGAAACTTTACTTTATAAAGTTTTAAATATGGATATTTTTCTTATCCATTATCCAGGCCTTTATTAACCCCCCAGAGCCGTGTGGAGCATTTATTGTAATGACTTTGGTCTGATCTTGTTTTGTCTTTTGTGTCTCCGTGTCTTGCGTGCTTTGTTTTCTTGTGCACATGGTCTGGGTTGACAAGTTTGTCAGGTGTTTCGCTGACTTTGTGGTGTTTCCCCTCCCACTCGTTATCCCTATTCTCATTTGTGTTCACCGTTTACACCTGTTGCTAATTTCCCCTCATTATTCTCCCCTATATAAGATCCTCTCTTTCTCGCTTGTTTGTCCGACCGTTGTTGTATGTTGCGCAACGCCTTTGCTCGTGACCGTCTCTTGTTATTTGTCAAGTCTTGCCGTGTCCTGCTTTCCCAGTCTCCTAAGTGCTGGTTGTTTTCTCATTTTTTTATTTATATATTTTTTGTTCTATTCCCTCTCGTCCGCCAGACCTTTATTCTTTTGCTACCAGCCCAGGTGATCCTCTCTCTGTGGAGACTCGGATTCTTCTCTCCATTTCCTCAGCGCGCTCACCGCTCTATCCGGGGAGTTACACTCTGCACGCTGACTGCGCCCTCCGCACTCATCGGAGGACCCTGTAGCACTCCTGTACTGCGTCGTTGATGACGTTGGGAACTGTCCCTGTTTAAGGGAGCTCACCGGACCTGTGGACATTTGATTTGGATTTTTTTCAGTTTTTTGTTCTTGATATTTTTTCCCTGTCCATTTCTGAGCTCATAAATAAACTTTTCTGTTTCCTGCATCTGAATCCGTACTCTTCCCTGACATTTATATGACGGACAGATGCATTTTTATGCACTTTAAAAACAGAGGAACAGTCACTGCCATTATAAAGCTTGAAGAGCCAGGACTTTATTTATATAACTCAGATTGTGTTCGTCTGAAAGAAGAATGTCATATACACCTAGGATGACTTGAGGGAGAGTAAATCATGGGCTAATTTTTCATTTTTAGGTGAACTATCCCTTTAATGAGTTAGTCTGGAATTTTCATAATTTTTACTTTTATATTTTCAAGTTGCATTTATTTGGTTCTTTGTTCTATCTCTATTTTATTTTTATTATTAAGATGTCTGCTCAAGTGTTAACTCTAATCTGTGCAAACATTAAACTTACTTTGGTTTTTGTTCTGGTATTTCTGCTAAACCATAATTACTAAAACTGAAACTAAATATATAAAAACTAAATAGAAATGTGATCACAAAATCAAAACTAATCTAAAACTAGCAAAACTATTTATGAAACTAACTAAAACTAAAAAAATATATATAGCAAAATTGAAAATGATATTAAAATAAAAACTAATTTAAAAATGCAAAACTATAATAACCTTGCTGAGTTACACACTTTCAAAATGGAATTTATTACCCAAAAAATATGGGGGGGGGGGGGGTTTATTACAGCTTAGACAACCTATACTTACATGTTTATCACTTTAAGCAGTGGTTTATGAAACTTCAAAGGGTTTTCTTTAAAATGAAACCAAAATTGTGTGTTTAAAGACACTGTATGTGTGTATGGGAAGCTTTTCAATTTGGGTCGGCCAAATCCAGGCGGAAATCCCAAAAATGGTCCAAGAGCTTAAGTAGTTAAGAAAGTTAAGTTTTATTTGTCTCAGAATCAATGGATCTCTTCTTTGGTGCTGGTTTGGTAAGAATATAACCATGTTGTGCTTGGACTGACAGGTTTGTCATATTTCCTCTTTGAGTGGCCACACATGATCTACTGTACAGGCTTTACATGGCATTTCTGATTGAGTTCCTGCATAGTGTTTAAATCCAAAATACTCCCATACAATTGAGGCTCTTCTATGTTTTGACACTGGATTTTCTTCTGCAGCTTCATTGGCTTCACCATCAAGGGATCATTTTGACAAGCTAACACACCTTTGGGGTCTTTCACACACAATTCTTTCGTCTGTCTTCACTCTTTCTTATAAACAAGCATTAGACAGGCGTCTTTGACTGTTGTGATCCTCGCTGTTTTTTCACTCTTGCTCATGTGATATTGATTAATCAGCTTTATCTATAAAACACAGAAATCTACTATGTCTTCATATATAAATACAAATATTTATAATATGTTTATTCTAATTAATGTCCTTATATGACAGGACTGTACACTCACTCACAGTCTCACACACACACACTCACAAATGTGAGGACATTCCATAGGCGTAATGGTTTTTATACCGTACAAACCGTATATTCTCTCCCCTTACACTGCCCCTGCCCCTAAACCTACCCATCACACACACACACACACACACACACACACACA
>JARQWZ010003426.1:32500-62500 GCA_033150135.1 Gobio occitaniae
TACAAGTGTGCAGTGAAATGTGGAAAGGGTCTGTAGTAAAGCTGCATGGAGGGAAAGATTACTTATTTACTGTAACAATATCAATCTCAAGGAGTAGGCCTTCTGAAAAAGATAGTTCAACCAAACATTTAAAATCTGTCATTATTTACTCACCCTCACGTCATCCAAACCTGTGTGCCTTTCTTTATTCTGTGGAGCACAAAATAATACATTTTATGTTCAGTGAGAAAAGTCTCAGTGTTTTTCCCTTACAATGGAAGTCAGTGGTCAGCAAAACTTCACAATATCATCTTTTGTGTTCGGCAGAAGAAATCCATACAGGTTTGGACACACATGAGAGTGAGTAAGTGCAGGGTCCGGAATGCCATCATCATGTATACTTTCAGTGTTAAATGTCTGTGGAGGAGCTCTGAGCTCATATGTGGGACCATTTGAAAGCTTAGAGTCTCTACTTTCTGGAGACATGCATCACTTTGGCATTTGTTTTACACAAAGTAACTTATTTACATTAAATTACTCTGGTACCATTTCCGCCTTGATTTCTCCGAACCAAATGTAAAGGGTCGTCCCTTCAGATCCATTTGAATAAATCTTGCATACATGATACAGACAAAAATCTTTTTTCCAGTATTTTCTGTAATCTAGTGGAAACAGCCCAAACTGTCTGCAGGGTGCTAGAGCACACAGGGCCTGAGTTACAAGGTTATTTTCGTAAACAAAAACTGAAACTAAGACTAAAACTATTGGTCAAAAAACATTTTCGTAAACTGAAATAAAATTAAAAACTCATAATAAATGAAAAACTAAAACTAAACGAAACTAACAACACTTACTGAAAAACTAACTGAAATAAAATAATAACTAATCGTTTTCGTAATTAATAAGCTTTTTACTGTGGCGGGAAATCTGACCTGTGGCTGTTTAGGCAAATGTCTGTATGGCGCTTCATGCGCATGAAGTTAGCTGAGTCGATAACGGCTGTCCTGTGACGTGCTCACTCAGTGAAGAACCGAAACGTGTAACACATCGCTAGTCCTAAGAGGCTGTTCACAAAGAACACGTGTGGCAGTGGAATGGGGAATGACACAAGATAATGAGACGCACAATGAACTTCTTTTAACTTTAGCGCACTGCTTTAAGAATGCCGTTTCGTGCGCGACGAGAGGCGTGGATTGAACAGAAACTACTAGAAGCAAGTAGCTACTACTGTATGTTTGAGATTTCATGTTTGCATAATATTGACAGGCTGAAAGGTGTTATTATCATGGTTTTTACAAATAATTTACTACTAATAATATTACTATCCATGTGGAGACATTTCCCCTCTAAGGGAAAACCAGGACACACACACACACACACACACACACACACAGGCATACTGAATATACACTTCATTATTTAATCACACTGGCTTCACAGCAGGTTGTGTTGGCTGTAGTCAGATTCCAAGCTTTATAATGGCCGTGACTGTTGCTCTGTTTTTGAAGTCCATAAAAGTGCATCTGTCCGTAAAATAACGTGCTACACACGGCTCTGGGGAGTTAATAAAGGCCTGGATAATGGATAAGAAAAATATCCATATTTAAAACTTTATAAAGTAAAGTTTCGGCCGATCGCCTTCCGAGGAAAAAGCGTTGAAAGTGCCTCTCGCCGTTGAAAATGCTTACGCTACGTCTGACGAGCGTAACAGGAAGAGCAAGTATCTTGAACTGCAGAGGCACTTTCAAAACTTTTTCCTCTGAAGGCGATCGGCCGAAACTTTACTTTATAAAGTTTTAAATATGGATATTTTTCTTACACAAACGCATCGATTCGCTTCAGAAGGCCTTTATTAACCCCACAGAGCCGTGTGGAGCAGTTATATGACGGACAGATGCATTTTTATGCACTTTAAAAACAGAGGAACAGTCACTGCCATTATAAAGCTTGAAGAGCCAGGACTTTATTTATATAACTCAGATTGTGTTCGTCTGAAAGAAGAATGTCATACACACCTAGGATGACTTGAGGGAGAGTAAATCATGGGCTAATTTTCATTTTTAGGTGAACTATCCCTTTAATGAGTTAGTCTGGAATTTTCATAATTTTTACTTTTATATTTTCAAGTTGCATTTATTTGGTTCTTTGTTCTATCTCTATTTTATTTTTATTATTAAGATGTCTGCTCAAGTGTTAACTCTAATCTGTGCAAACATTAAACTTACTTTGGTTTTTGTTCTGTTATTTCTGCTAAACCATAATTACTAAAACTGAAACTAAATATATAAAAACTAAATAGAAATGTGATCACAAAATCAAAACTAAACTAAAACTAGCAAAACAATTTATGAAACTAACTAAAACTAAACAAAAATGTATAGCAAAATTGAAAACGATATTAAAATAAAAACTAATTTAAAAATGCAAAACTATAATAACCTTGCTGAGTTACACACTTTCAAAATTGAATTTATTACCAAAAAAATGAAAAAGTGCCTCTTTTTTGTGGGGTGGGGGGGTTATTACAGCTTAGACAACCTATACTTGCATGTTTATCACTTTTAGCAGTGGTTTATGAAACTTCAAAGGGTTTTCTTTAAATTGACACCAAAATTGTGTGTTTAGAGACACTGTATGTGTGTATGGGAAGCTTTTCAATTTGGGTCGGCCAAATCCAGGCGGAAATCCCAAAAATGGTCCAAGAGCTTAAATAGTTAAGAAAGTTAAGTTTTATTATCTTCACTCTTTCTTATGAACAAGCATTAGACAGGCGTCTTTGACTGTTGTGATCCTCGCTGTTTTTTCACTCTTGCTCATGTGATATTGATTAATCAGCTTTATCTATAAAACAAAGAAATCTGGTATGTCTTCATATATTAATAAAAATATGTATATGTTTATTCTAATTAATGTCCTTATATGACAGGACTGTACACTCACTCACTCACACAGTCTCACACACAGTCTCACACACACACACACACTCACTCATACACTCACACACACACACACACACACACACACACACACACACACACACACACACACACACACACACACAGACAGACACAGACACACACACACACAGACACACACACACACACTGCCCCTAAACCTACCCATAACACACACACACACACACACACACACACACTGCCCCTGCCCCTAAACCTACCCATCACACGCACACACACACACACACACACACACACACACACACACTGCCCCTGCCCCTAAACCTACCCATCACACACACATACACACACACACACACTGCCCCTAAACCTACCCATCACACACACACACACACACACACACACTGCCCCTAAACCTACCCATAACACACACACACACACACACACACACACACACACACACACACACACACACACTGCCCCTGCCCCTAAACCTACCCATAACACACACACACACACACACACACACACACTGCCCCTGCCCCTAAACCTACCCATCACACACACATACACACACACACACACTGCCCCTGCCCCTAAACCTACCCATCACACGCACACACACACACACACACACACACACTGCCCCTGCCCATAAACCTACCCATCACACACACACACACACACACACACACACACACACACACACACACACACACACACACACACACTGCCCCTGCCCCTAAAACTACCATCACACACACACACACACACACACACACCCTGCCCCTAGACCCACCCATCACACACACACACACACACACACACACACACACACACACACACACACACACACACACACACACACACACACACACACCCTGCCCCTACCCCTAAACCTACCCATCACACACACACACACACACACACACACACACCCTGCCCCTAGACCCACCCATCACACACACACACACACACACACACACTGTCCATGCCCCTAAACCTACCCATCACACACACATACACACACACACACACACACACACACACACACACACACTGCCCCTGCCCCTAAACCTACCCATCACACACACATACACACACACACACACACACACACACACACTGCCCCTGCCCCTAAACCTACCCATCACACACACATACACACACACACACACACACACACACACACTGCCCCTGCCCATAAACCTACCCATCACACACACACACACACACACACACACACTGCCCCTGCCCCTGCCCCTAAAACTACCATCACACACACACACACACACACACACACACACTGCCCCTACCCCTAAACCTACCCATCACACACACACACACACACACACACTGCCCCTGCCCCTAGACCCACCCTTTACACACACACACACACACACACACACACAAATTATGACTGTATATTTATTTTAGTAGATTTTGTATATGTATAAGAGTCACTCTCTCTAAAAGAAGAATATTATTGTGCAAAAAAGCTTGAAGAGCCAGGACTTTATTAATATAACTCAGATTGTGTTCGTCTGAAAGAAGAATGTCATACACACCTAGGATGACTTGAGGGAGAGTAAATCACGGGCTAATTTTCATTTTTAGGTGAACTATCCCTTTAATGAGTTAGTCTGGAATTTTCATAATTTTTACTTTTATATTTTCAAGTTGCATTTATTTGTTTCTTTGTTCTATCTCTATTTTATTTTTATTATTAAGATGTCTGCTCAAGTGTTAACTCTAATCTGTGCTAACATTAAACTTACTTTGGTTTTTGTTCTGGTATTTCTGCTAAACCATAATTACTAAAACTGAAACTAAATATATAAAAACTAAATAGAAATGTGATCACAAAATCAAACTAAACTAAAACTAGCAAAACAATTTATGAAACTAACTAAAACTAAACAAAAATGTATAGCAAAATGGAAAACTATATTAAAATAAAAACTAATTTAAAAATGCAAAACTATAATAACCTTGCTGAGTTACACACTTTCAAAACTGAATTTGTAACCCAAAAAATAACAAAGTTATTTCTCTTTTTTTTGGGGAGGGGGGGGGGGGGGGGTTATTACAGCTTAGACAAATCCAGGCGGAAATCCCAAAAATGGTCCAAGAGCTTAAAGCTACACTGTGTAACTTTTTTAGTCTATTCTTAGCTAAAAACACTTAGTTCTTTCAAAAATATATGTGCTCATTAATGTATATTTACTTCTTTCAAGTAATAAAGTATTCTCGTAAGTTTATAATATGCCATTGAAAATACATAAGGTAATGGGATCTAACGGTGGTCGCCATGTTGCCCCTCCATCTTGAAAGTACATTAGCCAAAGAGGGACATACCCGTAAATTCAAGCTTCGCTTTTCGCGTTTTAACCTGTTTTATTACTCGATGGCACTGTACAAAATTCTCTGCCTCGCGCATGTGCGCGTCAACTTGTTCAGACTTGTCTGGTGCATGTGCAGAGAGTTTATCTCAGCAGCGTCCAGTAACAGAGTTATACGGAGTTTTCCTGGCTTGTTTATTCCTCAAAAGTCTGTTTTTCCTTGTGTGGTATTTCTGTGCGTTAATAACTCCGTAAGTAATAATAGTTATTGTCATTGTAGATGTGTTTCAGAGTGTGTCATCGCGTAATTCAGTTGATGTCACCTCAGAAGTATTTTTGTGTCAACATACAATAGCGTAATGCTCACCTATTTGAATAATCATTCAGTTATTTTGTTATCAACAATGTTTATTCGTTTATAGAAAATATTTGCTTGTAATGTATGTTGATGGAAATATGTATCAGGTCTGATCGGCATATTAACAATTGTTATACAGAGCGCACTGCAGTGCTAACGTTAAAGTGGCGCACACACTTTTGTAACCGGACACCGCTTGTTAGCAGCAGCAGCGGCAGCTCCGCTCCTTTTAATGCAGCTGCCTTTAGCGCCTATATATGGTACAATAAGCTCTGGTTTACGGTTACATTTTACAAATGTAATTTATAAGTATAGTTATACAGTTCTTAACTGTGTATGTATATTTACCATCCTTATTTGTTCTCTCACAGAAACCACATTTATGTACATATCCACGCAAACCTGTTTATGCCTTGTAATTGGATGACTGAATAAACATTACTATCATCAAAGTTCACTCTGGATTAGCTGCAGTTCTTTCTAGCCGAATAATTAGGCCAGTTGAGTTCCAACCATCCCACTGCGCACAGAATATCCCACAGGCACCGTGTCCAATGTGGATGAGGTCGAACTGGAAGCCATGTTAATCTTGGACTAAATCGGCCACCGTAGGAGTTGAAACGAAATCGGAATTGAGAGGAACAGAAACAAAAATTCACTGGATGGTCATATACCTTTTCACCACTAGATGGGGGAAAATATCACACAGTGTAGCTTTAAGTAGTTAAGAAAGTTAAGTTTTATTTGTCTCAGAATCAATGGATCTCTTCTTTGGTGCTGGTTTGGTAAGAATATAACCATGTTGTGCTTGGACTGACAGGTTTGTCATATTTCCTCTTTGAGTGGCCACACATGATCTACTGTACAGGCTTTACATGGCATTTCTGATTGAGTTCCTGCATAGTGTTTAAATCCAAAATACTCCCATACAATTGAGGCTCTTCTATGTTTTGACACTGGATTTTCTTCTGCAGCTTCATTGGCTTCACCATCAAGAGATCATTTTGACAAGCTAACACACCTTTGGGGTCTTTCACACACAATTCTTTCGCCTGTCTTCACTCTTTCTTATAAACAAGCATTAGACAGGCGTCTTTGACTGTTGTGATCCTCGCTGTTTTTTCACTCTTGCTCATGTGATATTGATTAATCAGCTTTATCTATAAAACACAGAAATCTGTTATGTCTTCATATATTAATAAAAATATTTATAATATGTTTAATCTAATTAATGTCCTTATATGACAGGACTGTACACTCACTCACTCACACAGTCTCACACACAGTCTCACACACACACTCACTCATACATTCACACACACACACACACACACACACACACACACACACACACACACACACACACACACACACATACAGGGAGGGTTTTGTGAAATGTGGGGACATTCCATAGGCGTAATGGTTTTTATACCGTACAAACCGTATTTTCTATCCCCTTACACTGCCCCTAAACCTACCCATCACACACACACACACACACACACACACTGCCCCTACGCCTAAACCTACCCATCACACACACACACACACACACACACACACACACACACTGCCCCTACCCCTAAACCTACCCATCACACACACACACACACACACACACACACACACTCACACACACACACACACACACACACACACACACACACACACACACACACACACACACACACACACACAAATTATGACTGTATATTTATTTTTTGTAGATTTTGTATATGTATAAGAGTCACTCTCTCTAAAAGAAGAATATTATTGTGCAGAAAACAATGTGTCGAGTGTCAACTGCACAGTTTAAGGTTTCGCTGATGCTGCATTTCATTTACTCAGAACCTCAAACCCAAACTCACTCAAACACGACTGTTTCCTTCAGGAGATATAAATCTATGTGCTTATGATCCTCAGTGTCTGCTAGATGACTATAGATCTGATCAGAACCATATTCTCCTTTCAGCAGAACTTATAGTTTATGAAATGAGAGAGATTTAACTCTGATCAGTTTATATTAAATGTATGTGTAATAATTCAACAGATTTAACAAGCTTTTGTTGTGAGTTCTGATGTCTCAGTCTCAGATATCTTCATTGTGTCTGTGTGTGTTTGTAGATTATGTTACTGTAAGGTGACAGAAGAAGGCTGTGGTTATCTGGCTTCAGCTCTGCGTTCAAACCCCTCACACCTGAGAGAGCTGAATCTGAGCTGCAATAACCTTGAAGATTTAGGAGTCAAGATGCTCTCTGATCTACTGAAGGACCCAAACTGCACACTGAACACACTCAGGTATGTTGAGCAGATTCATCTCATCTGAATCTTTGTGTGTGTGTTTCAGTCTTACCATCTACAAGTGTGCAGTGAAATGTGGAAAGGGTCTGTAGTAAAGCTGCATGGAGGGAAAGATTACTTATTTACTGTAACAATATCAATCTCAAGGAGTAGGCCTTCTGAAAAAGATAGTTCACCCAAACATTTAAAATCCCTCACGTCATCCAAACCTGTGTGCCTTTCTTTATTCTGTGGAGCACAAAATAATACATTTTCTGTTCAGTGAGAAAAGTCTCAGTGTTTTTCCCTTACAATGGAAGTCAGTGGTCAGCAAAACTTCACAATATCATCTTTTGTGTTCGGCAGAAGAAATCCATACAGGTTTGGACACACATGAGAGTGAGTAAGTGCAGGGTCCGGAATGCCATCATCATGTATACTTTCAGTGTTAAATGTCTGTGGAGGAGCTCTGAGCTCATATGTGGGACCATTTGAAAGCTTAGAGTCTCTACTTTCTGGAGACATGCATCACTTTGGCATTTGTTTTACACAAAGCAACTTATTTACACTAAATTACTCTGGTACCATTTCCGCTTTGATTTGTCCGAACCAAATGTAAAGGGTCGTCCCTTCAGATCCATTTGAATAAATCTTGCATGCATGATACAGACAAAAATCTTTTTTCCAGTATTTTCTGTAATCTAGTGGAAACAGCCCAAACTGTCTGCAGGGTGCTAGAGCACACAGGGCCTGAGTTACAAGGTTATTTTCGTAAACCAAAACTGAAACTAAGACTAAAACTAAAACTATTGGTCAAAAACATTTTCGTAAACTGAAATAAAATTAAAAACTCATAATAAATGAAAAACTAAAACTAAACGAAACTAACAACACTTACTGAAAAACTAACTGAAATAAAATAATAACTAATCGTTTTCGTAATTAATAAGCTTTTTACTGTGGCGGGAAATCTGACCTGTGGCTGTTTAGGCAAATGTCTGTATGGCGCTTCATGCGCATGAAGTTAGCTGAGGCGATAACGGCTGTCCTGTGACGTGCTCACTCAGTGAAGAACCGAAACGTGTAACACATCGCTAGTCCTAAGAGGCTGTTCACAAAGAACACGTGTGGCAGTGGAATGGGGAATGACACAAGATAATGAGACGCACAATGAACTTCTTTTAACTTTAGCGCACTGCTTTAAGAATGCCGTTTCGTGCGCAACGAGAGGCGTGGATTGAACAGAAACTACTAGAAGCAAGTAGCTACTACTGTATGTTTGAGATTTCATGTTTGCATAATATTGACAGGCTGAAAGGTGTTATTATCATGGTTTTTACAAATCATTTACTACTAATAATATTACTATCCATGTGGAGACATTTCTCCACTAAGGGAAAACCAGGACACACACACACACACACACACACACACACACACACACACTCACACACACACACACACACACACACACAGGCATACTGAATATATACTTCAATATTCAATCACACTGGCTTCTAGGGATGAAACGATTACCGATTTCACGATAAACCACGATAAAATTTAGTGTCGGTTAGTAATATCGTTTAAAATTTAATTATCATTAAAACCGCGTGTGATTTATCACGATTTTGAAAACTTGCGGTAAATCTTGTCCAGTCAGTCTGACGCAGGCACAGCGCACCGCTGGTTTTTGAATGAGAAGAAATGGCAGAAGGCAGTGATAGCGCCGGGAGACTTCTGCCTCTAAAAGGACCAAATCTGAGGTGTGGTCATATTTTGGCTTTTACAAAAGTCCTGAGGGAAACTTAATCTAAGATGGTCACCCTGTCTGCAGAACATGCCAGAAGAAAGTCGCTGCAATAGGGAAAACACTTTAAAACTACGAACGCAAGGCAAGTGGACTTTGACCTCAAAACCAAAACTACGTCTGGGAAATAATAACGTGATGCGAACGAACAAATTCAGTCAAGACTAGGGTGACATTTAAGGGATAATAATCAGGGCGGTTGAACTTATTATAGTCTTCTCAAAAGCCATCTGTTATAATCGCGTTGCGCATTATAACCATTCACACGTGTTTCTATTAAGTTTATGAATGCAATGTCTCATAATCAGAGGCGTTCCGATTAGCCGGAGTTTTGTTCAGAGCGTGCGCTGCTCTCACTCGCTGAAATCTACACTCAAAGCAGAGATAAACATGTGCTGTACGCAGGAGATTCACTCATCATACAGTGGTTTGCTGTTTTTGTTCTACTTCAGCGAAAATGGTTTAAAACAAACACAGCAGAACCACAGCGCATCTGATATGACTGGCATAAAGTTGGTGAATTTAGGGACCGTCTCTAAAGTTACAGACAACATTGGTAACGTTATACACGTTTCAAACTTCAATAGCATTTGAAGAGAATGACAGTCATAAAACGGACTGTTCATCTAGGTGTCAGGTATGATGCACACATTTTGATATAAAATAAACTGTCAAATCATATGGAAATATGGATATGCATTATTTCACTAGGATACTGTTTGGGCTCGTACACAAAATATGCTAGACTTAAATGCATTATTGCTGAACACTGATGAGAATATTGCTTGAGAATATATTTACAGAGATAATATTAGAGATAATATTTACACCAAATTATTATTATTTATGTGTTGCTATTGACGACGGCCATTATAAGGAAGGAAATCCCACAGAATCTAGCTTAAAAAAGTGCATAGAGCTGCTTGATTTATTTGTTGTTTGTTAATTTTCAAATATAAAACTTGTTGAAATGTTTTAAGTGTGCATCTGTTCTTTTTGAACACTTTCATCTCATTTGAACAAAAATGTGATAATATTAATAACCGTGATAATTTGGGTCACTATAATCGTGATGTGAAATTTCCATACCGTTTCATCCCTACTGGCTTCACAGCAGGTTGTGTTGGCTGTAGTCAGATTTCAAGCTTTATAATGGCCGTGACTGTTGCTCTGTTTTTGAAGTCCATAAAAGTGCATCTGTCCGTAAAATAACGTGCTACACACGGCTTTGGGGGGTTAATAAAGGCCTGGATAATGGATAAGAAAAATATCCATATTTAAAACTTTATAAAGTAAAGTTTCGGCCGATCGCCTTCCGAGGAAAAAGCGTTGAAAGTGCCTCTCGCCGTTCAAAATGCTTACGCTACGTCTGACGAGCGTAACAGGAAGCGCAAGTATCTTGAACTGCAGAGGCACTTTCAAAACTTTTTCCTCGGAAGGCGATCGGCCGAAACTTTACTTTTTAAAGTTTTAAATATGGATATTTTTCTTACACAAACGCATCGATTCGCTTCAGAAGGCCTTTATTAACCCCCCAGAGCCGTGTGGAGCAGTTATATGACGGACAGATGCATTTTTATGCACTTTAAAAACAGAGCAACAGTCACTGCCATTATAAAGCAATTTTTTTGTGTGTGTTAACATACCTAATGCTGGAAAATTCACCAAGTTTCATATTTTTCCGATGAAGCTGTGATTTAAAAAAAATTCCAAATGTGGTTCATAGGTTCAGTTTTTCATAGGTGTGTGTGTGTATAAGTGTGCATGTGTGCGTGTGTGTGTGAGTGGATGTGTCAATATCACACTCTTGATGTCTCAGAGTGTCACCCCTTTACTGCTGTGTACTTTTTTCAGCATTTTGGCCGATTTGTAGATTGTACACACAAATATTCTGTGAATTTTTGTGTTTTTGCAGATTGCCCATTCATTTCCTATGGTGTCATTTTTGACCAAAGAGCACAAGTGGGAGTAATTTTTCACGACCCCTTAGCATGCTCAAATCATGCCCTCAATTTTTTTTTGTGTTAACATACCTAATGCTGGAAAAGTCACCAAGTTTCATATTTTTCCGATGAAGCTGTGATTTAAAAAAATTCCAAATGTTGTTCATAGGTTCAGTTTTTCATAGGTGTGTGTGTGTGTGTGTGTGTGAGTGGATGTGTCAATATCACACTCTTGATGTCTCAGAGTGTCACCCCTTTACTGCTGTGTACTTTTTTTTAGCATTGTGGCCGATTTGTAGATTGTACACACAAATATTCTGAGAATTTTTGTGTTTTTGCCGATTTCCCATTCATTTCCTATGGTCGGTTATTTATGACCGAAGACTATGAACGCTACTTTTTTTTAGGACCAATTAGCATGCTCGAATCATGACCCCAATTTTGTTGTGTGTTTACATACCTAATGCAAGAAAAGTCACCAAATTTCACATCATTCCGATGAAGCTGTGATTTTTAACATTTCAAAACAGAAAATTTTCCGGTCAGAAATGACCGAAGAGCACCAGAGGGTTAATATAACTCAGATTGTGTTCGTCTGAAAGAAGAATGTCATATACACCTAGGATGACTTGAGGGAGAGTAAATCATGGGCTAATTTTCATTTTTAGGTGAACTATCCCTTTAATGAGTTAGTCTGGAATTTTCATAATTTTTACTTTTATATTTTCAAGTTGCATTTATTTGGTTCTTTGTTCTATCTCTATTTTATTTTTATTATTAAGATGTCTGCTCAAGAGTTAACTCTAATCTGTGCAAACATTAAACGTACTTTGGTTTTTGTTCTGGTAACTCTGCTAAACTATAATTACTAAAACTGAAACTAAATATATAAAAACTAAAAAGAAATGTGATCACATCACACACACCTGTGGTTAATATTGATTTGTTCTCTCTTCTTGTCTTCAGATACTGGTAATCTCACACTGGATCCAAACACAGCACACACTCGTCTCATTCTGTCTGAGGAGAACAGAAACATGACACACGTGTTTGAGGATCAGCCGTATCCTGATCATCAGAGAGATTTGATGAGTGTTATCAGGTTCTGTGTGGAGAGAGTCTGACTGGACGCTGTTACTGGGAGTCAGTCAATGAATATCAGTGACATATAAAGGGATCGGCAGGAGAGGAAGGAGACACTGTAAATTTAGTTTGATCAAAATATCCTGGAGTCTGAACTGTTGTGATTACAGATTCTCTGGCCGTCACAATAATCTGAGATCATCATATCTGCCCCTTCATCCCCTCTAACAGAGCAGGAGTGTGTCTGGACTGACCGGCCGGTACTTTGTTCTTCTACAGCGTCTCTGACACTCACACACATTCAACACAATGAGCTTATATGTTCACTTCTGAGCGATTTGTTTTTTGTCCTTCGCTGGTTGTCATACAGTCATGATTATTTACTCTTAATATGTTTAAATGTTTCTGAGGAATAGGAAGAAGTAATCTGCTGAAAAGTTTTCCCAAATTGGATTGTTTCTGAGGTTAGTTTTATGAAAGCACTTTTCAGGGACCTGAGAAGAGCTTGTGCGGTGTCAAGTTGGCCCTAAATGGCCAACAAGTAAATATGAATTCGTCTGATAAATTCCCGTGAACAAGATCTCTCCTAAATGATTTGAATCTAACAACAAAAGTGCCAGATAAAACTGAAATGAACGACTCAAGAAGGAACAGGCCAGGCACCTCCGGAAAGCAGAGAAGAAAGAGAAAAGGAGGACGAAAGCAGCACGAAAGAAATGTATGTGTGCTTGTTGCAAAAGTTGTGGTAGCCTTGGACAAATATTATGATTGCGCCAGTCCAAGGCGGGTAGCTTACCTTATAAGGAATTACTATATGATGATAATCATAATAATCATAACTGACTCTTTTTAGGGGGGGTTGGGGGCGTTATGTTATTTTTGCCTTTTTGAATTATTGTCTTTGTATTATTATAAAAAAAATCCAGCAAACAAGTGAACCGTTTTTGTGAGGCAATCAATCCTCCCTTCCAAATAAAAAAGGCTATCAAGACAATATCCTGGTTTTTATACAGTGGTGTAACATGAGCTTTTATAGATGAGCATAGTCTACCATATGCTGCTGCTTTCTGATATTCATTTGAATATATTTGACTTTCATTGTTATGTACAGTATCAAGATTATAGTCAGGCCCGTGTGTGTGTGTGTGTGTGTGTGTGTGTGTGTGTGTGTGTGTGTGTGGAGGCCTGTAACTTACGTGTTACTTTTCTTAGCAGTCGGCTATGATATTAATGTATACAATGATGACACACACACACACACACAACATGCTCATAATTTGTTGTTGCTACTACTACACCTTTTTTTTATTTTTTTTCATTAGTGTCTCAAATAAAATTAATAGATTTAAAGGATTATAGCTGAGCAAACAGGAGTCTGCTGCAGTGTGTGTGTGTTTGACCGCTAGGTGGCGTAATAGACTTGAGTTTTGTCCTGTTTAAGTCTCTCACCATGAGGAAACTGCTGTACAGAAATGTGCAGTCACTCGTTCACCTACAGTGGGGTCTGAAACTAATCTATGTTTGCATTTCCCTTTTAAGGGTTTAGGATTTAAAATAATATTAATTAAAGAAATATTATGATGTGAACTGAAGAAGTGGTATTTTGGTTTCTAGATGATCTCAAATCATGATTATCAGGTTTTGTTCATGGCAGTTCCAGTGCTAATTGTTGCAATGGTAAACAATTATTATGATATAATTTGCAATTAAATGTTTTATATTAAATATGAAATAGATGCATTTTCACAAATTCTCCCTGCCGTTGGATTTAATGAATCATTCAGATCACATGATTAACCATTTAGAGAGTTATTTAGTCATTTGCTAGAAAATATTATTTATGCTTTATGGTTATTTATTATGCTGTCAGGCTGCAGAACCATTACTTTAAATTAGTTTTTACCACATTACAATTTGTAGGTTATTCTGGTTGTCAGGGCGTTGCTCTGCAGTTGCTTTTTCCTTTTGAGTTATTTCTTTAAAATGTGTGTTTTTTTTTAAAAGTTTCTAGGGTATTGTAGTTGGTTGCCAGGGTGTTGCTTTGACACCAGCTGATTGGTGGAGAGGAGACTGATGAGGAGAGTGATGAAGCCAATCAGAATATGGGGATGATTAGGAGGCCATGATGGACAGGGGCCAATGGGCAAATTTGGCCAGGATGCCGGGGTTACACCCCTACTCTTTTTCCAAAGGACATCCTAGGATTTTTTATGACCACAGAGAGTCAGGACCTCGGTTTAACATCTCATCCGAAGGACGGTATAGTGTCCCCATCACTATACTGGGGCATTAGGACTAGGGTTGGGTACCTAACTCTGTACTTTTAAGGGCACCGACCGAATTACTTCGGTACTACCGAGTACCGATTCACATTAAATCAATCGGTACCAAATTTCGTACCCGAGAACGCATCTGGTGATATAGACTAGTGTCTGTGAATATTAAACCGCAAAAAGACTATTTAATTACGAATCCTGCGTGTCTCTGTGCGAATTAATGCCGGAGACGCGCGGTTTACCCTATTTATTTTACGGTCTATGGGTTTACCTCACACACAAACACTCACTCAGAATCGCGCGTTTCCATCTCTGCCGTCTCATATGAGGACATGAACGCACGAACGTCATCTCCAGAGACACCGAGAGTCACTTTATGAACATTTTACCTTTTCATTTGAGAAAAACACACAGAAACTCAAAGGTCTTCACGGCAACCCGTCAAAATAAAAGTTTGCTTTAACTTGACAAATATATTACTGTTGTACAATGTCTCAATGTAATAATAATACTAACACTAATGTAATTATAATACATTATCAAAACTTTATTTTTAAGTAATAAATTAAAATTTTTCTTCATGTTTTAATTTTAACCGTATAAAGCTCAGTTGTGCAGCATCTGATTTAAATCCGCCTCGAAAGAAGATATTTACTCCTGATCTCTTCACAATATGATAGATATATGATCAGAGAAAACGAATGAAGTGAGCAGGTGTAAAAAGGCCATAACTCTTGCAGCTTCGCTAAAGGAACGCGGCGGTCACCAGTCAGAGCCAGTCGACGGTCGCGGTCTCAGTTTCTTTTAATTAATGAATAATGTCTATTCTTGTATTTGTATTTGTATTTGCAATCTAGTCATGACCAATAACATTTATGTTAATATTTATTAATCATCATACTGTTGAACTTGACAGTATTTTCTCTCTTATTATTTCATAGGAGCTTCAAAGACAATTTATCAGTAACAGAGTATTACCCTGTGTTTATCATTATCCAATTATGTGTGTTGGGTAAAAAATAAAACTAAATAAACAAAGTAAAAATTAATTGGTAACACTTTACAATAAGGTTCCATAATTAACATTAGTTACATTAGTTAACATGAACTAATAATGAACTGCACTTATTAATCTTTGTTAATGTTAATTTCAACATTTACTAATGCATTATTAAAATCTTGCTAAAATGCACTGTGAACTAACATGAACAAACCATGAACAGCTCTATATTAACTAACATTAACAAAGAAGATTAACTAATGCTGAACAGCTGTTGGTCATGGTTAGTTCGTTAACTAATGCATTAACTAATGTTAACTAATACAACCTTATTGTAAAGTGTTACCAAACTTTCTCCCCCAAGGTTTCCATAGATATCGCGATATATCGATATCGTGAATTTTTTTGGCCACAATAACCGTGATGTGAAAAATCTGATATTGTGACAGCCCTAGTTCCACCGCATCCCAAAAATGCTCTATTTGGTTGAGATCTGGTGACTGTGGGGCCATTTTAGAACAGTGAACTCATTGTCATGTTCAAGAAACCAATTTGAAATGATTGGAGCTTTGTGACGGTGCATTATCCTGCTGGAAGTAGCCATCAGAGGATGGGGACATGGTGGTCATAAAGGGATGGACATGGGCAGAAACAATGCTCAGGTAGGCTGTGGCATTTAAACCATGCCCAATTGGCACTAAGGGGCCTAACGTGTGCCAAGAAAACATCCCCCACACCATTACACCACCACCACCAGCCTGCACAGTGGTAACAAGGCATGATGGATCCATGTTCTCATTCTGTTTACGCCAAATTCTGACTCTACCATCTGAATGTCTCAACAGAAATCCAGACTCATCAGACCAGGCAACATTTTTCCAGTCTTCAGCTGTCCAATTTTGGTGAGCTGGTGCAAATTGTCGCCTCTTTTTCCTATTTGTAGTGGAGATGAGTGGTACCCGGTGGGGTCTTCTGCTGTTGTAGCCCATCCGCCTCAAGGTTGTGTGTGTTGTGGCTTCACAAATGCTTTGCTGCAGACCTCGGTTGTAACGAGTGGTTATTTCAGTCAAAGTTGCTCTTCTATCAGCTTGAATAAGTCGGCCCATTCTCCTCTGACCTCTAGCATCAACAAGGCATTTTCGGCCACAGGACTGCCGCATACTGGATGTTTTTCCCTTTTCACACCATTCTTTGTAAACCCTAGAAATGGTTGTGCGTGAAAATCCCAGTAACAGAGCAGATTGTGAAATACTCAGACCGGCCCGTCTGGCACCAACAACCATGCCACGCTCAAAATTGCTTAAATCACCTTTCTTTCCCATTCCGACATTCAGTGTGGAGTTCAGGAGATTGACTTGACCAGGACCACACCCCTAAATGCATTGAAGCAACTGCCATGTGATTGGTCGATTAGATAATTGCATTAATTAGAAATTGAACAGGTGTTCCTAATAATTCTTTATTTGAGTGTATATAGCGCTTTTTACAATGCCGATTGTTTCAAAACAGCGTCACAGGAAAATAATACAACAAAATTTTACCTAGTTAATGCAACCTAACAATCATTTAATTGAAAATGTGTTTTATGTGTATGCCATAGTAAAGAAATGTGTTTTAGTCTAGATTTAAACTGACAGAGTGTGTCTGCTTCCCGAACAATGCTAGGAAGACTTTTCATGAGTTTAGGTGCTGAATAGGAAAAGGATCGACCACCTGCAGTAGATTTTGTATTCTAGGTATGATCAACTGGCCAGAGTTTAAAGAGCGCAGTAGACGTGATGAAGTATAATGTGTTAAGAGCTCGCTCAAGTACTGGGGAGCTAAACCATTTAGTGCTTTGTAAGTTTAAGTTTATTATTTATTTGACAGGGACCATGTGCAAGTACATAAATCTTACAAAAGAAAAGATGCTTTACACCAGATTTAGCTACAGCTAATTTCCATCCGCAGTCCCTGGGCAGATAAAACAATAAAATATATACATCTAAACATCAATATATATATAACTCACTTTCTATTTACAACCTCATTTACACTTCAGCCTAAGCTAACCCGGTACATACTGTTTACAATCAACCTTTTAAAATTGCTACAGTCAATTCTTACTAAACATTAACATAATCAGTGCTGACATAGTTGGTTTTCTAATAATAACTTTTTAACATTTTGAGAGAAGTCCCTCAGGTCAGAGGTTAATTTTAGACTATCTGGAAGATTGTTCCATTCTTTAACAGCTTTGAATGAGAAGGCTGTCTGTGCAAAGGCAGAGCATCTTTTAGGTAATCTACAGTCATTTCGACTTGTGGACCTAGAAGTCCTGGTAGTCTGTTCTGAGCAGAGCTGTACAAATCGCCTCTGTGATGGAGGTGCGTTATTATTAAGAATCTTACAAATTAACCTAACATTTGAGTATACAATTAGATTTTCAAAATTTAATATATTTAACGGCCTAAAAATTTGGCAATGGTGATGTCTTAATGTTTTTTTATCTAATACTTTTACAGCCTGATTATAAAGTCATTTTAATGGTTTTAATGTTATTTGACTTGTTTGAGACCAACAGGAGATACAATAGTTAACATGAGAAATAATCATTGCATCCAGATATATTTTTGGTGCATCATAAGTGAGCATATTTCGAATATGTTTAAAAACTGAGATATTGTATTTTAAAATATTAGACAATGTTTTTTAAAACCGAATGTTGGTTCTAAAATTACCCCTAAGTATTTTAATTCATCTACTACTTTAATCTTTTTTCCTTTTACAAAAACACATGGAAAAGTAATTGGTTTTCTAATTTTAGTAAAATACATTGACACCGTTTTATTTACGTTAAGTGTAAGAGAAGCAGAGGTGAGCCAATCTGCAATGCTATTCATGACCTCAGTTAATTTGTTAGCCACACTAGTGGCATCATTTCCATGTGCATAAATAATTGTATCATCCGCATACATTTGAACATCCACCTCACCACACACTGAAGGGAGATCATTAATGTAGAGTGTAAACAGCAGTGGCCCAAGAACAGAGCCCTGGGGGACACCTGTGTCACAAGCCTTTGATGTAGACAGCATATTATTGACTCGCACGCACTGTACACGGTCACTAAGATATGATTTTATCCACTGCAGTGCACTGTGAGACAGTTTGTAGTTTGTCAATTTCTTCAGCAGCACTGAGTGGTTGACCGTGTCAAATGCTTTGCGAAGGTCTAAAAACACAGTGCCCACGACCCCTCCCTTGTCCAACTTGGCTTTTACCCCTTCTATAAAATGGCAGCATGCAGTTTCAGTGGAGTGGTTTTTCCTATATCCAAATTGCATGGGATGCAGTAGATTATTTTTATTAAGGTGTTCTAATAACTGTTCTGCAATCACTTTTTTAATGACCTTTGAGACTGTCTGTTGCCGGTTTTAAAAACTGGCGTGATAGCTGCATTTTTAAAAGCAGCTGGGAACACATTTTCTTCGATTGATTTATTTGTCATGTGAGTAATAGGAGTCATAAAAATATCTTTGTCTTTTTAGAATTGTACTATTAAGTCCCCAAATGTCTTTACTTTTAGAGTTCGTCATTGATTCCAAAATTTTGTTTATTTTAAATTCATTGGTCGTTTCGAACTTCATTAAACTTGGATTATTCTCAAAAATAGGGTCAGATGTTTGATTGGTGCAATTTGAATGTTTGCAAAGTTCCTTAACTGATTCTATAAAATAATTATTAAAATAATCTGCAACTATTTGTGGATCGTTTTCAAGATTTTCGTTTATATTCATTTACATTTACATTTATGCATTTAGCAGACGCTTTTATCCAAAGCGACTTACAACTTGGGGGTACAATAAGCGATTGGTCGTGAAGAGTCGAGTGAGCGCAACAAGTGCCTGAAATACTTGGTCCGTGTACATTTCTCAGTGTAGCACAGGCTAGAGTAGGGAGGGAAAGAGGAGGAAAAGAGGAAAGGAAAGTTTTTTTATTTATTTATTTATTTATTTTTTATTTAGGAGGTTAAGTGCTCACGGAAGAGATGAGTTTTTAGTTGACTTTTGAATGTTGTCAATGAATCCGCATTTCGGATGGCGGTGGGCAGATCGTTCCACCAGCTGGGAACGTTGAATGAGAATGTTCTGGAGAGGGATTTTTTGCCTCTCTGTGATGGTACCACAAGCCTTCGCTCCTTAGCTGAACGAAGGCTTCTGGTGGGGGTGTGGCGACGTAGAATCGAGTCAAAGTATGCAGGAGCTGAGTGCGTGGTGGCTCTGTAGGCAAGCGTCAGCGACTTAAACTTGATGCGAGCAGCGAGTGGTAGCCAGTGCAGAGAGATGAAGAGTGGTGTGACGTGGGTCCTTTTGGGCTCGTTGAAGACCATTTCCATTTTCCAAGACCAAGACCATTTCCATTTTCTGGCGTTTAGAATGTTTTCGTCCAGTGACTTTATCAATGGCTTGGCAAAGTTTTTTATTATTACCTTTTGCTTGTTCAATTAAATTCATATAAAATTTTGCTTTAGTCCTTCTCAACAACATAGTAACCTTATTTCTAAGCTCCTTATATAAAAGTCGATCAGTCATGTGGCCTGTTTTCAAGGACTTTTTAAGTGCTGCATCTCTTGACTTCATTAGATTCCATATGGACTCATTTATCCAAGGCAGAGATTGTTTGGTTTTATTCTTTAAATGGGATTGTTTAGAGTATTTGGATAAGAGTTCATGGAATGTTTTTAAAAAATCATTACATGCTGACTGACAATTTTTACCAGATTTTAATTGATTCCATTTAATTTTTGTATTTCATTATGAAACAGTTCCATATCTTTTTTGGGAATATAAGAGGCCACTGAATTAAGGTCAACTTAATTAAATTTTTTTATATCTCATTTTTGATAATTTCCTAACCATTAAAGTGAGGTTATGGTCGGACAAGCCTGTTATCAAATTAGAAGTTTTGGTAATTCGTTCTGCTTGATTAGTAAAAAATGTAATCTATTAGGGTTTGGGACGATTTTGTTATGTGTGTTGGATTTTTTAGCATTTGTGCCATCTGAAACATATTACTAATTTGTTTTAACTTTTTCCTGTTCCTCTTGTCCAACCAATTTATATTAAAATCACCTAACAAAATGGTTTCTTTATTGTCACATTTTTTCAGTATCTCAGAGAAATGGTTAAAAAAAAAAGTATTTTGCTCTAGGTGGTCTATACAGCACAATAGCCATAAAATACATTTTTGCTGAGAGTCTGATTGTTACTCCCACACATTCCAACAAGTCAGTGAGATTTTCAGTTAATTTAAATTCCAAATGTTCCTTCACATAGATCATTACTCCACCACCCTTTCCCTGTTTCCGGTCACATCTAAAAACATTGTAGCCAGGTACATGAAATACAGTTTGTGGAGTAGAGGGTTTTAGCCAAGTCTCTGACAAACACACAAAAATCCAGATTAGAACCCGTTAGCAGATGCTCCAACTGCTCAGTCTTTGACAGGACACTTCTAATATTTAAATGTCCCCCGAGAATCCCCTTCGGCTTTACGTTTGGCTCCCAGAGTATTTTTGCATGGTTTACAGTCTGGAACCATCTAAATTTTTGTTGTTTCAGAGTCACTCTGTCTTTGCTCATATCCCCTGAACACGGGGGAAAGTGGGGTGTTAAAGGGTTAACAGTGGAAATTTCAACTTTCCTTTTCACTGTGCACGATATTATGTTGGTCTGCAAAGACGACACCCACATGTCCGCGGCTCTAGAAGCAGAACTCACCGCTATGGAAGTTGTAGAACCATGAGCAGCAAGCGAAGGGTTGACACTGTGTTCCGCAGTTAGCCGACAGCTCACGGGGCCCGGGTTAAGATGGATAAGTAATAAGCAAGATTTTAAAATGTATGCAATGTTTATTAGAAAGCCTGTGCAGTGTTGACAGAACCGGGATAATATGGTCATACTTCCTGGTTCTAGTAAGAATAATTCTGAACAGTTCTTTGTCTGTGTAGCCTAACGTGGTCTCTGTTCAGGTGGCCTTCATCTCTATGTGGCCTTTGTCTCCATGTGGCCTACTGTGGCTTTGCCTATCTCAAAGCACGTCCCTGCACCCCTAATCATTCTGCACTTTTCATACTCCCCAACGGGTCTCAAATCTCAAGAAGTTGGTTTAAAGCTGAACTAGTGACAGTTCTACAGAACTGCAGACTATCATCTCATCAGTGTATACCGGACATTCAGGATCATGTGCTGCTACAATGTGTACAACATGCTCAGCAAACTCTCATAATGCCAAAGGCACATTCCTAATGCAAACTACTGGTGGTGGTGGCTTTCATATGCTTCAAAATCAATAGTTTTATTCCATATCTGCCATTATACAGGCACATGGCAGGAAGATCAGACCTTTTCTAACAGAGCATGCAACCCAGCTTCTCATCCAGGCCCTGGTCCTTTCTAGGCTTGACTACTGCAATGCGTTTCTGGCTGGACTTCCATCATGTGCGAACAAAACGCTCCAAATGATCCAGAATGCAGCAGCACGTCTGGTCTTCAACGAGCCCAAAAGGACCCACGTCACACCTCTCTTCATCTCTGCTCTGGCTCCCACTCGCTGCTCGCATCAAGTTCAAGACGTTAACGCTCGCTTACAGATCCACCACGAGCTCCGCTCCTGCATACTTTGACTCGCTCCTATGAGTCTACACCCCAACCAGAAGCCTTCTCTCAGCTAAGGAGCAACGGCTTGTGGTGCCATCACAGAGAGGCAGAAAATCCCTCTCCAGAACATTCACATTCCCCATTCCCTGCCGGTGGAACGACCTTCCCACCGCCATCCGAATTGCAGAATCACTGACAGCATTCAAACGACAGCTGAAAACTCACCTCTTCCGCGAGCACTTAACCTTATCTTAAAAAAAATTCCCTTTCCTTATTTTCCTCTACTTCTCCCCTGCCCTAGTGTGTGATGCTCTGTGCGATGTCCAAAACTTAGTACTTCAGGCACTTTTTGTGTTTCGCTGCCTCCTCATGACGGATCGCTTCCTGAACTCCTCAGCTGTCAGTTGCTTTGGATAAAAGCGTCTGCTAAATGCATAAATGTAAATGTAAATCTCTAGCCCACTCAGAGCTAAGCGATCTGCTAATTCCACAGATCAGGTCCACTCATGTGATCTGCCTGCATCTCAGACTAACGTGACTCTGAACATCAGTAACAAATCATATTATACTGTGGCAGGAAAAAGTATGTGAACCACTTGCAGAATCTGTGAAAATGTGAATAATTTAACTAAATAAAAGTGATCATACAAAATGCATGTTATTTTTTATTTAGTACTGTCCTGAATAAGATATTTTACATAAAATTTTTTACAAAAGTTTATGAAGCATTAATTAAATAAAAATATGTAGTGACTCTGCCTCGGCTCTTAAGAGAATTACGTCTGGAAAAGATCAAAATCATGAGGAGATATTATATGAAATCTTGTTAATAAATTCAGAATGTCAAGAGGAAGAAACAGGCTAACACTTTACAATAAGGTCTCATTAGTTAACATTAGTTAATGTATTAACTAACATGAACTAACCATGAGCAATACATTGTTACTGTATTTGTTAATGTTATTAATATAAATCCAGCTGTTCATGATTTGTTCATGTTAGTTCACAGTTACTTAACTAATGTTAACAAGATTTGAATAAAGTATTAGTAAATGTTGAAATTAACATTAACAAAGATTAACAAATGCTTTATTAGTGCAGTTCATTATTAGTTTATGTTAACTAATGTAACTAATGTAACTAGAAAAGTGTTACCAGAAACAGTTTTAGACTCATTTTTATGTCATGCAGGAAATTTACAAGACAGACAAGAATTAAAACGTCAGTTAATTCTAAAAATATATTAGAATGTGGGAATAGTGATCAAGGGAGGAAATATTTGTTTCATTTTTTAAGGAAGACTGGACAGGAAAGACAAATATATATATAAGAAGAAAAAGAAGAAGATCAGAGCTTTTGATGATCAACTCGCCAATTCAAACATATCGCGATAGAACCCGTATGATCAATGTATTCATTTTAATGCTATACCTGAAAAGGACTGATCTAGATAAAAGAATATGGGTGTACATGAGGAATTTGGAAAAGGTCTTTGCGATCTTGATCCACACAGCAGGTGGCGCTAATGCACCTAGAAGTGCAGCGACTGATGACGTTTCACAAGTCAACGAGAACACAAGTACAGACAAGTACGCATATTGAGAAACGGCCAGAGTTTAATATTCATAAACGCGCTCAGAATCTCTGCTGAAGGTTTCACACACACTCAGGGCTTTTCTTCTTGTGTTTTTCCGACATTGAGTAACTTCCTTGATCTGTTTTCATTTCCTCTTCCTACAACATCCGCTTTAAACTGACACTAAAGATTACAAGATGATAAAGGGAGTAAACGGAGATCTCCACGGCATCACCTGGTTTCAAAGTCAGTTATATTAATAAAACAGCGAGTTTTTACCTCAGAATATTATGTAAATGAACTATGAGACTTGTTGTTATTCCTGCAGGGGGCGCTGAAACACCAGTTCTGGAGAGAAACTGATGAGAGAACTCAGAAAGGAAGATCTGAGCTTTTGATGAGCAAGACGCCATTTCAGAGCAGGACAAAAAACATCTGCAAATATTGCCATTATTCAAGGTAAGTTAGTGAATGTTTCAAATTGTAAATTAAAACCAATGTTTCAGGGATAACAGGAGATCAATGCAGCTCAACTAATAGACCTTTAGTGAACTTTACGCGTCTGACACGAGATTACAGGAAATTCTCTCAATAAAGCTCTAGATCAACTCATTTTCAGAACTGTTTTATAAAAGATGTTTTGTGAGCTGAACAGTTGGCACACTGTATTTCTACAGCCTCGTTTTCGTTTCTGTCAAACATTACACATGACTTTAGGTCTATGACACTAAAGCAGTTAAAAAGCTGTTTCTCAACTAAACTTCTCTAACTTTACCTCCTATTCTCCATTCATGAATGCACAGTTCAACATTACAACCTTTATTTCATTACACATTCATTTCGATCATGAGAATTTATTCATTTTTTAGAAGTTAAGGTAAACAAATATGAGTGTGTGTGTAAGTGTAAGAATGTCTGAGAAGGAGTGTGTATGAAGTCAAAATAATGCCATATAGATTTGCTAAAGAATAAAGTATTTCAAAACAAAAATAAAGTATTAAGCAAAAAAAAAATTTGTTTTGCAAACAAAAGTAAAGAATTGCAAAATAAAAACAATTGGTGTTTATTTGTCTTCTTTTGGTCAATCAAAGAAATATGCCTAATAATTATAGATTCACAAAGAGATCAAATGAATACACGTTGTTTAAAAGAATTATGAATGCATGTATTATATTTATATTAATATGTGGCTACTTGTCAATTAATATAATAATTATATGAATATATTATATGAATTAAAAGTAATTATAATTCATATAATATAAATATAATAAATAAACTCCACCAAAAGATGAACAATTTTGTCTCTAAAAAATGTTCACTATAAACTGCTTTAATTTGGAACGCGAGATACAGGGGGTGTGGCTTTATTGCATCTTTACTTGCAGCTGATTGGTCCAGTTTGGGTTTGCGATCTCTAACCCAGAATAAAACCTGTTCCAGAGTAGGTTAGCCATGTAGTGTAAGTTACTATGGTGATGAACACTGCTAAAAACCAATCCACCTTCTTGAGCCTCGAATTTACCTGGGTAGCAACTGAAACCAGCTTTGTGCAACAGGCCACTGGCTAATGTGAACTGTCCGAAAATAGCCAACATCTGCTGTTTATTTATTATTATAAAAGTGTACACATAAGATTTTCAGACAGTTCACGTTAGCCAGTAGTCTACGGCTAATAATAAACATTATTACACATTAAGTTAACAAAACCAAACCATGCCCGTTTTAATGCTAGTAAAAGTGCGAGTACAAGGAAATGATCCACCCGCATGCCTCTCAGCCATGGGGCCTTCATCTGTGCTGATCTGCGTCTCGGGCAGATGATGTCACTCAGAGGGAGGCGTGACCATGTCCACTGAACACGCCCCAGTTTCTTGACTCCGCCCACCATGTCAAAACAGTGAAACGCACAGAAAAGTGAAGCGCAAAGGGGAAATGCAAACTTACACTTGACTGAAATGCAGAATAAAAGGAGTGTTGCAAATGAAACCACTTTATTTTCCTTTTGCAATTCTTTATTTTTGTTTGCAAAACAACTTTTTTTCCTCAATACTTTATTTTTGTTTTGCAAAACTTTATTATTTTGAAAATCTATGTGGCATTCATTTGACTTCATTTGAGTGTGTTTCTTAAACTGAAGAATTAGTTTCAGACCTTAAAATGTTTCATAATCTGATCTGATCACAGTGTCATTTCATTACACACATTTATTTGCATGTCTGCTATAAAAGTGCAACTATTAGTAGCCTCTTTCCTTTTCTCCAACAGTCCATGAAGGACGATGGCATCTGAAAAAAAGCTGCTTCATGACACTCTAGATGACCTGAAAAAAGATGATCTGAAGAGATTTAAGAGTTACTTAAAAGACGATGGCCCTGTTGGAGCTGGTAAACTGGAGGATGCTGGTGTGACTGATATAGTGGATATAATGATGGAGTGTTTTGGAGCAGAAGAAGCTGTGAAGAAAACACTGAGCATCCTGAGGAAGATGAGCCAGAACCAGCTGGCTGAAGAGTTACAGCACAACTACACTGAAGGTAAGAAAGCAGGGGTATTCAAAGAGGTCCGGTCTCTACATTTCCTTCCCAGCGGAGGTCCGGACAATACTTTTACTGAACAGTTATACATTTCCATCGAGGCAGCCGTAGTACTTTGTAAAGGAAAAAAAATCCTAAACACTCAAAGTAGTCATCAAATATGAGAATCTTGGGGCCAGAGAGCCAAAACAGTGTCTAAGAATTACCATATTTTACCCAAAAAAGTAAATATTTTAATAATATATAACTGGATATGAATATAGGTTAGATCAGATGTTTTAACAGGATATTTGTATTATTTTACATTTAGACAAACATTGTATGGCACATAGAAGGCCTTGGGACTGAGAAACAGGGTGCAGGGTTTACCACTTAAGAAAAGTATAAATGTGTATTTTACTCAAAGCAGTAAACTACTAAAAACAAACAATGTATATAATCTAATAATCCAAACTCATCTCAAGGACGAAAACAAAGTTAACTAGTAATTTCAAAGTTATTTAGTCTTCCTTTGCCATCTCTAAATAATTTCCCAAATTCTAACATTGTTTATTATGAATTGCTCTGTATATGCTGATTAATAGGCTAATGCTAAATGTAATAATAAGAAAAAAACATCTAAAGGTGCCACACATTAGTCTCAAACCTGGATTAGTTAAACGGTCAGAATCGTCTCTATGACAGATACAAATTTGTAGTGTTTTAGCGAAAGTATCTATTTTGCTGCTCAAGTTTCTGCTACCATTGTTAAAATAACCGCGACGTCTGCAGCTCATAATGCTTTACGTTTTTAGAGAGAGAGAAACGGTCACAGAGCGGGGGGCTTGATTGAGGCACTTTTGGCTCTAGATAAAAATATTACAGATATAGCTCCAAAAGACTATTACTTTAAAGGGCTTATTGCAGGTTAGATTTACATTAAAATAATGTAAAATATTTTACATTACATACTTTAAAATATACTTATAAATACGCTACTAAGGCTTCTGGAGTCGTTTTTATGAGAGAATTTTACTTCCGCATCTGAAAATGGCAAAACCGACGTTTTGAGACGTAACGGGGTGAATTTCAACGATAGGAAAACAATGGATCGCAATGACAGTTCAGACGCTGAGGAAATTATAAATGTTTATTAATACTCATATGGCAGACCACAGCCATACAATTATGACAGAATTAGGGACAGGCCAGGATTAGACAGATCAACAATTAGAGGAGGCAAATTGAGTTGTTGTGTGAGGAGAAACAGTGGAGAACAGGGCAGGTGTCTCGGTGAGAGACCAGTGTTAGCTTATAGATATATATACGCTAGCTAACGATATAAACACTGCTCAGATCACAACACTGTACAGATTATTATCATGTATCAGGCAATAGCAAAGCTGGTATTGGTCATCTAGGAGTATTGATACATCAATTGCCATAACAGTTGAAGTTTCACAGCTGAATTTTAAGCATCATTACTCATGTCTTCAGTGTCGCATGATCCTTGAGAAATCATTATGGCCAGCAGCCATATCACCCTGTAACCCAAGACTGGTTTCCCACTGAAGCTAAGCAGGGCTGAGCCTGGCCAGTACCTGGATGGGAGACCTCATGGGAAAACTAGGCTTCTGCTGGTAGAGGTGTTAGTGAGGCCAACAGGGGGCGCTCACCCTGTGGTCTGTGTGTGTCCTAACACCCCAGTATAGTGATGGGGACACTATACTGTCAAAGAGCAAAAAGATATTTTGATGAACATAAAATCTTGTTCTTTTCTCTCTCTTCTCAGTACAAGAATCATTAGAGCCAGCTGAGAAATGCAAAATAAAACAAGGTGAAGTAACCTTACACACATGCTTACAGTGGGATCAGAAATGATTTTAGCTTGTTTGATGTATATTGATTTCAGCACAAAACAGAACTGCTTTCAGTGCCATGAATTTAAATACCTTATGTTTGCACCAGTTTATTTTAATGATGATCATGCTAATGTGAAAAACCTTTGTGTTTAATTTTCTAGTGTTGTTTTGTTCACTCATTTTCCTGTTTATTTATATTTTTCATAACAGAGGATTTCTGGCTGCAGGAATTCAAGAAAACACACAAAATGAACATGAAGGAGATCGTGGAACACATTTTTGAGTGTAAAAAGGAAAATGAAGCACATCTCAAGGATGTTTTCACAGAACTCTTCATTACGGAGGGGGATCTTAAAGACGTCAAACAAGAACATGAGATTATGAAGATTGATGACAACATTAAACCCCGTAAAGCACAGAACAGGCCAATCAAATGCAATGATGTATTTAGTCGGAACAAAAAAAAGAAAAAGATTGTGCTGACCAAAGGCATCGCTGGCATTGGAAAAACTGTCTCAGTGCACAAGTTCATTCTGGACTGGGCAGAAGGAGAAGCCAATCAGGATATAGACTGTGTGTTCCTGCTTCCTTTCAGAAAGATTAACTGCATTAAAGATGGAAAGATCAGTCTGCATGAGTTTCTACAGAAATTTAATCCAGAACTGAGGGACCTGGAAACAGCAAAGATATGTGAGATATATAAATGTAAGCTTGCATTTATCTTTGATGGACTGGATGAGAGTCGACTGACTATGGATTTTGACAGTGGAATGGTGATGGGTGTTGAGGAGCGATCATCTGTAGATGAACTGTTTGCAAGTCTGGTGAATGGGACTCTGCTTCCATCAGCTCACGTCTGGGTGACATCACGACCAGCAGCAGCCAATCAGATCCCTCCTGAGTATGTAGGGTTGTTCACAGAGGTGCGAGGATTCACTGACCAGCAGAAGGACGAGTATTTCAGAAAGAGAATCAAAGATGAGACTCAGGCCTCCAGAATGATCTCACACATTAGGAAATCTCGTAGTCTCTACATCATGTGTTACATTCCCGTGTTCTGTTGGATCACAGCCACTGTTCTTCAGGACGTCCCCATTGGGAACAACGCAGAGAACATCAACACGACACTCACTGAAATGTACATCCACTTCCTGCTGATACAGATGAACATGAAGAGCCAGAAGCATGACAGAAAAACAGAACGAGAACATCCCAAGCTCTTAGATTCCAATAAAACAATGCTTTTGAAGTTAGCCAAGCTAGCGTTTGAACAGCTGAAGAAAGAAAACATTGTGTTCTATGAGAAGGATCTGAGAGCATGTGGTATTGATGAGAGAGACTTTGAGTCCACAGGAATGCTCACTGAGATCTTTCAGCAAGAAGCTGGACTTCATGAGAAGAAGGTCTTCTGCTTCGTGC
>JARQWZ010003426.1:67500-77500 GCA_033150135.1 Gobio occitaniae
TGTCATTCACAAATATGGACGCGGTTGAATATTTGTGCGGAACATTTGGTAAAATTAAATCTATTAAGGATGATTTTTCTGAACATTTTGGATTCGGTCTAGTGGGACTGTCAACAATCTGAAAAAGATTCAATGCATCGCAATAGGTTTTAAATGCATCCGTTGCTGAACACAACCAATTCCAATTTAAATCACCAAGAACTACCAATTCTTTAGCATCAAGGTCTGAAAAGAGCTGGAATAAAGTAGAAAGAGCACTACTATCAGCAGATGGTGTTCTATAGCAGCCAGAGTATAGAAGACAGTCTGGCACACGGCACCTCTGGTGCAAAGCTAGATGCAGACGTTCCTCTGTGTGCTGTGACCATGGGAGGAGTCACTAAAGACGGATTGTCATACCCGTGAAAACCACCTTCAGTACAAAGATGGCTAGATAGGCACAGTGCAACGAAAAACCACAGCATTCGAGTCAAACCCTTTGTCTTTTCTCCAAAAGCACCAACAAAGCCTTCCATGAAGTATGAGTGCAGAAGTGGAATTCAGATCCACTTTGTATGTTAAAAGTCTGTGCCCTGACATAGACTACGCTACCCATAATGCATGTGTTCATATGTAGTTCTGCTCGCTCATGGTTGTGCGAGGCGCTTTCACTTCGTGTGGTCCAGGGCCATGAGAGCAGTATTCACGTTGTGCAGAGAATTGCCATCCTCTGTTAATCCTGCGCTAGTCTTGTGTGTAGAAGTGCTGTGTGCGTCCTTAAGATATAACCACACACACACACAAACACACACATAAACACACCTATTTGTCATATTAATACCTATAAACCTGCATCATCTCCATGTACCTGACTCCTCCTCAATAAATTCTCAAACTGCACCATTGGATTTGCCTATTCCTTCTGACCGAGGAAGACTCAGTTGACGAGCAATCCAAAATCAGCCGCTGACGCACACAGTCTCTTACATTGTAGAAAATCCACTCCAGTTATTCGCCCTCCTGGGACGGACTTGACGTCAGATGTAAACAGGAAGATGGATACAGTGAAGCGATGCTATGGAAAAAGTTAAATGAAATAAAGACCAGCAAGGTCTTCCCTTTATTTTGAAAGAAGCACTTCCCTTTATCTTGAAGGATTCGTATCTGTAAAGACCACACAGCGCTTCTACAAACAGCTCCACCAGATAAGATAACTTCCACAGTCCAGCCAGATAGGATAATCAAGTCCTCCAGAACCACAAAAGCCCTCAAAAATGCAACTTGCACTTTATGTAAGGTCCAGTAGACGGCACAGAAATACTAACGGGTGTGCTTAGACCATAAATTGCAGGATTTACAATCACACTTTGTTAATATTAACAGGATGTAATGAGGTACTTTTGTCCAGAAATGTGCAGAAACAGTCTAAAATCTTCAGTCAAAAAAGAGAAGTTAACTCACAACACACTACACACCCACGCAACTTGGTCTGCCATCTTGGATTGTGGGCGAGCAATTCGAGCGATTAAAATTTCAATTGAATTTAAATCAATTCAATTTAAAATCTGTCATTATTTACTCACCCTCACGTCATCCAAACCTGTGTTCCTTTCTTTATTCTGTGGAGCACAAAAGAAGACATTCACACACACACACACACACACACACACACACACACACACACACACACACACACACACACACACACACACACACACACACACTCACACACACACTCAGTCATATACACACACACACACACACACACACACACACACATACTCTCATTCACACACTCACTCAGTCACATACACACACACACACACACACACACACACACACACACACACACACACACACACACACACACACACACACTCACTCTCTCACATACACACACTTATGCCTCTTGCACAGAGGACATTGATCCCTGAAAATTGCCATAAAATTTCCAGAGTGTCTTCTGTGTGAACGCAAACACGTCCCGGGTTTGATTCCTACATCGATCCTGGAACAAGCGTGGTTCATAAGCAAACTAAAGACGCTGGGGAGACGTTACACATCACATCGTTGCCACGTGTCTTTACGGGATCTTTACGGGATGTGTGTTAACGCACGTACAGGAAATCACTGGCAGTTTCAATGAACCAAAATCAAACGATCCCTGGACACATTATTAGGGTATTTTCTGGAATCTCTGTGTGAAAGGGGCTATACACACACACACACACACACACACACACACACACACACACACACACACACACACACACACACACATGTTTGTTTTTGTGAAATGTGAGGACATTCCATAGGCGTAATGGTTTTTATACCGTACAAACCATATTTTCTATCCCCTTACACTGACCCTGCCCCTAAACCTAGCCCTCACAGGAGACTGTGCAGTTCACTTTCTGTGAAAAAAACCTCATTCTGTGATTTATAAGCATTTTGAAAAGTGAGGATATGGGGAACGTCCTCATATTTCACCCTCTTTTTGTAATACCCATGTCATTATACACATTTGTGTCCTGATATTTCACGAAAACATGCCCACACACACACACACACACACACACACACACACACATGTTTGTTTTTGTGAAATGTGAGGACATTCCATAGGCGTAATGGTTTTTATACCGTACAAACCGCATTTTCTATCCCCTTACACTGCCCCTGCCCCTAAACCTAGCCCTCACAGGAGACTGTGCAGTTCACTTTCTGTGAAAAAAACCTTGTTCTGTGTGATTTATAAGCATTTTGAAAAGTTAGGACATGGGGAACGTCCTCATATTTCACCCTCTTTTTGTAATACCTATGTCATACCCATGTCATTATACACATTTGTGTCCTGATATTTCACAAAAACATGCCCACACACACACACACACACACACACACACACAGTCTCACTCACTCACACATAAATTATGACTGTATTCATTTTTATTAGATTTTTTAATGCATGATTTTTGTATAAATATTTTTGTGCAGAAAACAATGTGTCAAGTGTCAACAGAACAGTTTAAGTTTCCTTAAGTGACACTTTCCTTCAGGTGTCCAAACTTTTTTTAAAGGGGCCGGATTCGATGTTGTGGACATACCCGGGGGCCAATCCTTTTTCCTATTATATATATATATATATATATGACATTTTTTGTTTTTTGGAAACATGACAGATTTGACAAAAGCTTGAGCTGACAGAGTAGCTTGAGATAGGACACAGGAAATGTATAGATATTTAACAATATCTGTAAAACTTTCATCAACCAAAAAGTTTTAATGGGTGAAATTTTAATATTATTACGGAGTTAGAACTCTATTCTTTTTTAAACTTAATTAGTGCTCTATTTAGATCACCACAGGTAAAACCACACTACAAAACATGCTTTTCTGACTTGGTATTTCTGTCTTTTTTTCAGTCCAAATATCTAAAAATTCTTAAATCAAGATGCTTTTACAAAGGAAAATTACATATTTTTTCTTGATTCCTGGGGGAAAAAATCAAAATGAATTGAGTTTTTGCTTGAAACAAACTAAATGATCTGCCAATGGATTAGAAAAATAATCTTCCAAAATCTTCCTTAAAGATTCCAAACAGAAACATTATTTTTCTTACCCCATTGGCAGATATATGTGCTTGTTTTAAACAAAAACTCACTTCAATTTAATTTTCCAGAAAACAAGAAAAAATATTTAATGTCATTTAACTTATCTCGTAACATCTTGATTTAAGAATTTTTAGATATATTTAGACTAGAAACAAGACAAAAATACTAAATGAAAGCATTTTTGCAGTGCACACAAAGCAAGAAGTAATATATATATATATATATATATATATATATATATATATATATATATATATATATATATATATATATCTAGAATGGAATTTAGTCTATAGACATATAAATACAAATGCACAAAACTGCAAGTTTATGACAAAAAATAGTCTGCAATTTGGCCTTTATTACTCATTTAATACATGTCTACATTACAAATTAAATAAAATTAGATATTAACCTACATTTCTGACAAATTACCGGTTACAGAAGTGTTACCACAGTAAACACGATAAATTCGAAATGCAAATTGTTGTTTGAAAAGTATTTTGAATCAGCTCAGCTGATTTGCACGTTAGTGTTGTTTATTAAGTCAGCGCTGTTTAACTGGATTTAAATTAAATCAAATCACAGAGAGATTCGCAGCTCGTACCGGAGAACTCTGCGCTGAACTCGAGCACTTCTCATTGGCTGTTTAGTGGGCGCGTGATCGAGACTCTCAGCACGTAAACACATTTGTTCAGAGTCAGAGCTCGCGTGAGTTGCGCAGAGCCCAAGCAGCGCTGTTTCGTTCCGCTTTGGGCGCTGTTTCCCTGGCCTAAAGTCTAGTAATGCCACCTTGCGGTGACATCGTGCAACTGCATGATTTGTAAAGGATTCGTGGCCATTTGAAATTCATCCCCGGGCCGCATTTGGCCCACGGGCCGGACTTTGGACACCCCTGCTTTAGGAGATATAAATCTATGTGCTTATGATCCTCATTGTCTGCTAGATGACTGTATAGATCTGATCAGAACCATATTCTCCTTTCAGCAGAACTTATAGTTTATGAAATGAGAGAGATTTAACTCTGATCAGTTTATATTAAATGGATGTGTAATAATTCAACAGATTTAACAAGCTTTTGTTGTGAGTTCTGATGTCTCAGTCTCAGATATCTTCATTGTTTCTGTGTGTGTTTGTAGATTATATTGCTGTAAGGTGACAGAAGAAGGCTGTGGTTATCTGGCTTCAGCTCTGTGTTCAAACCCCTCACACCTGAGAGAGCTGGATCTGAGCAGAAATAACCTTGAAGATTTAGGAGTCAAGATGCTCTCTGATCTACTGAAGGACCCAAACTGCACACTGAACACACTCAGGTATGTTGAGCAGATTCATCTCATCCTGTGAATGTTTGTGTGTGTGTTTCAGTCTTACCATCTACAAGTGTGCAGTGAAATGTGGAAAGGGTCTGTATTAGGGCTGTCAATCGATTAAAATATTTAATTGGGATTATTTGCAAGATTATCAAGAGTTAACTCGTGATTAATCGCAGCTTAATCGCACATTTTTATCAGTTCTAAATGTACCTTAAATGAATACGTTTTAAGTTTTTAATACTCTAATCAACATGGGTATGGACAAATATGCATGCTTTATGCACATGTATGTTTATTATTAGTGAAACCATACTCAACAGAGCATGAAGACTACACATGTATCAAAGGTCATAGATGTTTTTTCAAAGAACTTGTTCATGTCTCTTAAGCCCAAGCTTAAAAATTCAGAATAATCAGTGATTTCTCTCTTTTTAAAAATAGAAATAAAGTTTTTTTACACTGGCAGTTTAGTTCAGAACGGGGCACAGTTCTTATGAAAAATTGGTAATGCGATGCTGTCATGCGGACCTGGGAGCGCACCAGTACCTGGAGGAGGTTGTAATGAGTAGGAATATAGCGTGGCCCCTTTAAGAGCTGCGCGCTCCCTGTTGAACTGCCTGCATTTGGTGTGTGCGCACTGCGCCTCGAGCACTCCTGTGTGTGCAGATTATTTTCTGTTTTCTGTTGCTCACATTTAGTTATTTTGTTTTATTTAGTAACGCTGTGGATGGAATGGAGTTTGTGACGCACTCGTGAGAGTTTCGCTGGGAATAAAGTGCGAGCTGTTTAATGTCAATTGCCTCTGTGTTTGCATTATCTCCAGTTAAGTGAGCTGTCCCTATTTTTTTCATCCGGACACAACGCGTTACAAGGTGCTCTGACTTCGGTTGCACTCGAACTGTGCTGCGATTCACGTGAACAGTGTGAGAAACACGGACTCGGGAGCGCTCTTGTTCAGAAAAGTAACCTGCACATTCGTTTGAGCCGCCTGTGATGTATTTAGTTCAATAAAACACATGTACTGTAAGTGGTGATGGTGTTAATGATTTACCTCGGATATGAGCGAGAGTGAGCTTGCAGTGTATTCGTGCATCGCGCTCGGACTCGGACTGCAGAACACACATTAAACAGTTTTTCAGTTAAACAGAAAAAAAATGGTAGCTTATGTAGGCTATAACGTCACTTGTTTCAGAATAGTAATGTTAATGTTAGCCCTTTTCTTTCCACATTTCTGTTTGCTGCTGCATCCTTTACGTCTATGGCTGCTCTCGATATCTCCAACTACGGGCTAGGCCACGGATCAAACAGTAAATTTGCTCTGCGTTAATAAAATTAGTGCCGTTAAAATTAATTTGCGGTAATGCGTTATTAACGTGTTGATTTTGACAGCCCTAGTCTGTAGTAAAGCTGCATGGAGGGAAAGATGACTTATTTACTGTTACAATATCAATCTCAAGGAGTAGGCCTTCTGAAAAAGATAGTTCAACCAAACATTAAAAATCTGTCATTATTTACTCACCCTCAGGTCATCCAAATCTGTGTGCCTTTCTTTATTCTGTGGAGCACAAAATAATACATTTTCTGTTCAGTGAGAAAAGTCTCAGTGTTTTTCCCTTACAATGGAAGTCAGTGGTCAGCAAAACTTCACAATATCATCTTTTGTGTTCGGCAGAAGAAATCCATACAGGTTTGGACACACATGAGAGTGAGTAAATGATGACAGAGTTTATATTTGTGTGTGAACTGTCCCTTTAAGAAAGGGTAGGTTTTATTTGTCTCAGAATCAATGGATCTCTTCTTTGGTGCTGGTTTGGTAAGAATATAACCATGTTGTGCTTGGACTGACAGGTTTGTCATATTTCCTCTTTGAGTGGCCACACATGATCTACTGTACAGGCTTTACATGGCATTTCTGATTGAGTTCCTGCATAGTGTTTAAATCCAAAATACTCCCATACAATTGAGGCTCTTCTATGTTTTGACACTGGATTTTCTTCTGCAGCTTCATTGTCTTCACCATCAAGAGATCATTTTGACAAGCTAACACACCTTTGGGGTCTTTCACACACAATTATTTCGTCTGTCTTCACTCTTTCTTATAAACAAGCATTAGACAGGCGTCTTTGACTGTTGTGATCCTCGCTGTTTTTTCACTCTTGCTCATGTGATATTGATTAATCAGCTTTATCTATAAAACACAGAAATTTGGTATGACTTCATATATTAATAAAAATATTTATAATATGTTTAATCTAATTAATGTCCTGATATGACAAGACTGTACACTCACTCACACACAGTCTCACACACACACACACACACACACTCACTCATACATTCACACAGACACACACACACACACACACACACACACACACACACACACACACACACACACACACACACACACACACACACACACACTGCCCCTACCCCTAAACCTACCCATCACACACACACACACACACACACACACACACACACACACACACACACACACACACACACACACACACACACACACACACACACACACACACACACACACACACACATACTGCCCCTGCCCCTAAACCTACCCATCACACACACACACACACACACACACACTTTCCCTACCCCTAAACCTACCCATCACACACACAAACACACACACACACACACACACACACACACACACTGCCCCTGCCCCTAAACCTACCCATCACACACACACACACACACACACTGCCCTTGCCCCTAAACCTGCCCATCACACACACACACAAATTATGACTATATTTATTTTTAGTAGATTTTGTATATGTATCAGAGTCACTCTCTCTAAAAGAAGAATATTATTGTGCAGAAAACAATGTGTCGAGTGTCAACTGCACAGTTTAAAGTTTCGCTGATGCTGCATTTCATTTACTCAGAACCTCAAACCCAAACTCACTCAAACACGACTGTTTCCTTCAGGAGATACAAATCTATGTGCTTATGATCCTCAGTGTCTGCTAGATGACTATAGATCTGATCAGAACCATATTCTCCTTTCAGCAGAACTTATAGTTTATGAAATGAGAGAGATTTAACTCTGATCAGTTTATATTAAATGGATGTGTAATAATTCAACAGATTTAACAAGATTTTGTTGTGAGTTCTGATGTCTCAGTCTCAGATATCTTCATTGTTTCTGTGTGTGTTTGTAGATTATGTTACTGTAAGGTGACAGAAGAAGGCTGTGGTTATCTGGCTTCAGCGCTGCGTTCAAACCCCTCACACCTGAGAGAGCTGAATCTGAGCTACAATAACCTTAAAGACTCAGGAGTCAAGATGCTCTCTGATCTACTGAAGGACCCAAACTGCACACTGAACACACTCAAGTATGTTGAGCAGATTCATCTCATCCTGTGAATGTTTGTGTGTGTGTTTCAGTCTTACCATCTACAAGTGTGCAGTGAAATGTGGAAAGGGTCTGTAGTAAAGCTGCATGGAGGGAAAGATTACTTATTTACTGTAACAATATCAATCTCAAGGAGTAGGCCTTCTGAAAAAGATAGTTCAACCAAACATTTAAAATCTGTCATTATTTACTCACCCTCACGTCATCCAAACCTGTGTGCCTTTCTTTATTCTGTGGAGCACAAAATAATACATTTTATGTTCAGTGAGAAAAGTCTCAGTGTTTTTCCCTTACAATGGAAGTCAGTGGTCAGCAAAACTTCACAATATCATCTTTTGTGTTCGGCAGAAGAAATCCATACAGGTTTGGACACACATGAGAGTGAGTAAGTGCAGGGTCCGGAATGCCATCATCATGTATACTTTCAGTGTTAAATGTCTGTGGAGGAGCTCTGAGCTCATATGTGGGACCATTTGAAAGCTTAGAGTCTCTACTTTCTGGAGACATGCATCACTTTGGCATTTGTTTTACACAAAGTAACTTATTTACATTAAATTACTCTGGTACCATTTCCGCCTTGATTTCTCCGAACCAAATGTAAAGGGTCGTCCCTTCAGATCCATTTGAATAAATCTTGCATACATGATACAGACAAAAATCTTTTTTCCAGTATTTTCTGTAATCTAGTGGAAACAGCCCAAACTGTCTGCAGGGTGCTAGAGCACACAGGGCCTGAGTTACAAGGTTATTTTCGTAAACAAAAACTGAAACTAAGACTAAAACTATTGGTCAAAAAACATTTTCGTAAACTGAAATAAAATTAAAAACTCATAATAAATGAAAAACTAAAACTAAACGAAACTAACAACACTTACTGAAAAACTAACTGAAATAAAATAATAACTAATCGTTTTCGTAATTAATAAGCTTTTTACTGTGGCGGGAAATCTGACCTGTGGCTGTTTAGGCAAATGTCTGTATGGCGCTTCATGCGCATGAAGTTAGCTGAGGCGATAACGGCTGTCCTGTGATGTGCTCACTCAGTGAAGAACCGAAACGTGTAACACATCACTAGTCCTAAGAGGCTGTTCACAAAGAACACGTGTGGCAGTGGAATGGGGAATGACACAAGATAATGAGACGCACAATGAACTTCTTTTAACTTTAGCGCACTGCTTTAAGAATGCCGTTTCGTGCGCGACGAGAGGCGTGGATTGAACAGAAACTACTAGAAGCAAGTAGCTACTACTGTATGTTTGAGATTTCATGTTTGCATAATAATGACAGGCTGAAAGGTTATTATCATGGTTTTTACAAATCATTTACTACTAATAATATTACTATCCATGTGGAGACATTTCCCCTCTAAGGGAAAACCAGGACACACACACACACAGGCATACTGAATATACACTTCATTATTTAATCACACTGGCTTCACAGCAGGTTGTGTTGGCTGTAGTCAGATTCCAAGCTTTATAATGGCCGTGACTGTTGCTCTGTTTTTGAAGTCCATAAAAGTGCATCTGTCCGTAAAATAACGTGCTACACACGGCTCTGGGGGGTTAATAAAGGCCTGGATAATGGATAAGAAAAATATCCATATTTAAAACTTTATAAAGTAAAGTTTCGGCCGATCGCCTTCCGAGGAAAAAGTGTTGAAAGTGCCTCTCGCCGTTGAAAATGCTTACGCTACGTCTGACGAGCGT
>JARQWZ010003426.1:85000-115000 GCA_033150135.1 Gobio occitaniae
CCATATTCTCCTTTCAGCAGAACTTATAGTTTATGAAATGAGAGAGATTTAACTCTGATCAGTTTATATTAAATGTATGTGTAATAATTCAACAGATTTAACAAGCTTTTGTTGTGAGTTCTGATGTCTCAGTCTCAGATATCTTCATTGTTTCTGTGTGTGTTTGTAGATTATGTTACTGTAAGGTGACAGAAGAAGGCTGTGGTTATCTGGCTTCAGCTCTGCGTTCAAACCCCTCACACCTGAGAGAGCTGGATCTGAGCGACAATAACCTTAAAGACTCAGGAGTCAAGATGCTCTCTGATCTACTGAAGGATCCAAACTGCACACTGAACACACTCAGGTATGTTGAGCAGATTCATCTCATCTGAATCTTTGTGTGTGTGTTTCAGTCTTACCATCTACAAGTGTGCAGTGAAATGTGGAAAGGGTCTGTAGTAAAGCTGCATGGAGGGAAAGATTACTTATTTACTGTAACAATATCAATCTCAAGGAGTAGGCCTTCTGAAAAAGATAGTTCACCCAAACATTTAAAATCCCTCACGTCATCCAAACCTGTGTGCCTTTCTTTATTCTGTGGAGCACAAAATAATACATTTTCTGTTCAGTGAGAAAAGTCTCAGTGTTTTTCCCTTACAATGGAAGTCAGTGGTCAGCAAAACTTCACAATATCATCTTTTGTGTTCGGCAGAAGAAATCCATACAGGTTTGGACTCACATGAGAGAGAGTAAGTACAGGGTCCGGAATGCCATCATCATGTATACTTTCAGTGTTAAATGTCTATGGAGGAGCTCTGAGCTCATATGTGGGACCATTTGAAAGCTTAGAGTCTCTACTTTCTGGAGACATGCATCACTTTGGCATTTGTTTTACACAAAGCAACTTATTTACACTAAATTACTCTGGTACCATTTCCGCTTTGATTTGTCCGAACCAAATGTAAAGGGTCGTCCCTTCAGATCCATTTGAATAAATCTTGCATACATGATACAGACAAAAATCTTTTTTCCAGTATTTTCTGTAATCTAGGGGAAACAGCCCAAACTGTCTGCAGGGTGCTAGATCACACAGGGCCTGAGTTACAAGGTTATTTTCGTAAACCAAAACTGAAACTAAGACTAAAACTAAAACTATTGGTCAAAAACATTTTCGTAAACTGAAATAAAATTAAAAACTCATAATAAATGAAAAACTAAAACTAAACGAAACTAACAACACTTACTGAAAAACTAACTGAAATAAAATAATAACTAATCGTTTTCGTAATTAATAAGCTTTTTACTGTGGCGGGAAATCTGACCTGTGGCTGTTTAGGCAAATGTCTGTATGGCGCTTCATGCGCATGAAGTTAGCTGAGGCGATAACGGCTGTCCTGTGACGTGCTCACTCAGTGAAGAACCGAAACGTGTAACACATCACTAGTCCTAAGAGGCTGTTCACAAAGAACACGTGTGGCAGTGGAATGGGGAATGACACAAGATAATGAGACGCACAATGAACTTCTTTTAACTTTAGCGCACTGCTTTAAGAATGCCGTTTCGTGCGCAACGAGAGGCGTGGATTGAACAGAAACTACTAGTAGCAAGTAGCTACTACTGTATGTTTGAGATTTCATGTTAGCATAATATTGACAGGCTGAAAGGTGTTATTATCATGGTTTTTACAAATCATTTACTACTAATAATATTACTATCCATGTGGAGACATTTCTCCACTAAGGGAAAACCAGGACACACACACACACACACACACACACACACACACACACACACACACACACACACACACACACACACACACACACACACACACACAGGCATACTGAATATATACTTCAATATTCAATCACACTGGCTTCTAGGGATGAAACGATTACCGATTTCACGATAAACCACGATAAAATTTAGTGACGGTTAGTAATATCGTTTAAAATTTAATTATCATTAAAACCGCGTGTGATTTATCACGATTTTGAAAACTTGCGGTAAATCTTGTCCAGTCAGTCTGACGCAGGCACAGCGCACCGCTGGTTTTTGAATGAGAAGAAATGGCAGAAGGCAGTGATAGCGCCGGGAGACTTTTCTGCCTCTAAAAGGACCAAATCTGAGGTGTGGTCATATTTTGGCTTTTACAAAAGTCCTGAGGGAAACTTAATCTAAGATGGTCACCCTGTCTGCAGAACATGCCAGAAGAAAGTCGCTGTAATAGGGGAAACACTTCAAAACTACGAACGCAAGGCAAGTGGACTTTGACCTCAAAACCAAAACTACGTCTGGGAAATAATAACGTGATGCGAACGAACAAATTCAGTCAAGACTAGGGTGACATTTAAGGGATAATAATCAACTTATTATAGTCTTCTCAAAAGCCATCTGTTATAATCGCGTTGCGCATTATAACCATTCACACGTGTTTCTATTAAGTTTATGAATGCAATGTCTCATAATCAGAGGCGTTCCGATTAGCCGGAGTTTTGTTCAGAGCGTGCGCTGCTCTCACTCGCTGAAATCTACACTCAAAGCAGAGATAAACATGTGCTGTACGCAGGAGATTCACTCATCATACAGTGGTTTGCTGTTTTTGTTCTACTTCAGCGAAAATGGTTTAAAACAAACACAGCAGAACCACAGCGCATCTGATATGACTGGCATAAAGTTGGTGAATTTAGGGACCGTCTCTAAAGTTACAGACAACATTGGTAACGTTATACACGTTTCAAACTTCAATAGCATTTGAAGAGAATGACAGTCATAAAACGGACTGTTCATCTAGGTGTCAGGTATGATGCACACATTTTGATATAAAATAAACTGTCAAATCATATGGAAATATGGATATGCATTATTTCACTAGGATACTGTTTGGGCTCGTACACAAAATATGCTAGACTTAAATGCATTATTGCTGAACACTGATGAGAATATTGCTTGAGAATATATTTACAGAGATAATATTAGAGATAATATTTACACCAAATTATTATTATTTATGTGTTGCTATTGACGACGGCCATTATAAGGAAGGAAATCCCACAGAATCTAGCTTAAAAAAGTGCATAGAGCTGCTTGATTTATTTGTTGTTTGTTAATTTTCAAATATAAAACTTGTTGAAATGTTTTAAGTGTGCATCTGTTCTTTTTGAACACTTTCATCTCATTTGAACAAAAATGTGATAATATTAATAAACGTGATAATTTGGGTCACTATAATCGTGATGTGAAATTTCCATACCGTTTCATCCCTACTGGCTTCACAGCAGGTTGTGTTGGCTGTAGTCAGATTTCAAGCTTTATAATGGCCGTGACTGTTGCTCTGTTTTTGAAGTCCATAAAAGTGCATCTGTCCGTAAAATAACGTGCTACACACGGCTTTGGGGGGTTAATAAAGGCCTGGATAATGGATAAGAAAAATATCCATATTTAAAACTTTATAAAGTAAAGTTTCGGCCGATCGCCTTCCGAGGAAAAAGCGTTGAAAGTGCCTCTCGCCGTTCAAAATGCTTACGCTACGTCTGACGAGCGTAACAGGAAGCGCAAGTATCTTGAACTGCAGAGGCACTTTCAAAACTTTTTCCTCGGAAGGCGATCGGCCGAAACTTTACTTTTTAAAGTTTTAAATATGGATATTTTTCTTACACAAACGCATCGATTCGCTTCAGAAGGCCTTTATTAACCCCCCAGAGCCGTGTGGAGCAGTTATATGACGGACAGATGCATTTTTATGCACTTTAAAAACAGAGCAACAGTCACTGCCATTATAAAGCAATTTTTTTGTGTGTGTTAACATACCTAATGCTGGAAAATTCACCAAGTTTCATATTTTTCCGATGAAGCTGTGATTTAAAAAAAATTCCAAATGTGGTTCATAGGTTCAGTTTTTCATAGGTGTGTGTGTGTATAAGTGTGCATGTGTGCGTGTGTGTGTGAGTGGATGTGTCAATATCACACTCTTGATGTTTCAGAGTGTCACCCCTTTACTGCTGTGTACTTTTTTCAGCATTTTGGCCGATTTGTAGATTGTACACACAAATATTCTGTGAATTTTTGTGTTTTTGCAGATTGCCCATTCATTTCCTATGGTGTCATTTTTGACCAAAGAGCACAAGTGGGAGTAATTTTTCACGACCCCTTAGCATGCTCAAATCATGCCCTCAATTTTTTTTTGTGTTAACATACCTAATGCTGGAAAAGTCACCAAGTTTCATATTTTTCCGATGAAGCTGTGATTTAAAAAAATTCCAAATGTTGTTCATAGGTTCAGTTTTTCATAGGTGTGTGTGTGTGTGTGTGTGTGAGTGGATGTGTCAATATCACACTCTTGATGTCTCAGAGTGTCACCCCTTTACTGCTGTGTACTTTTTTTTAGCATTGTGGCCGATTTGTAGATTGTACACACAAATATTCTGAGAATTTTTGTGTTTTTGCCGATTTCCCATTCATTTCCTATGGTCGGTTATTTATGACCGAAGACTATGAACGCTACTTTTTTTTAGGACCAATTAGCATGCTCGAATCATGACCCCAATTTTGTTGTGTGTTTACATACCTAATGCAAGAAAAGTCACCAAATTTCACATCATTCCGATGAAGCTGTGATTTTTAACATTTCAAAACAGAAAATTTTCCGGTCAGAAATGACCGAAGAGCACCAGAGGGTTAATATAACTCAGATTGTGTTCGTCTGAAAGAAGAATGTCATATACACCTAGGATGACTTGAGGGAGAGTAAATCATGGGCTAATTTTCATTTTTAGGTGAACTATCCCTTTAATGAGTTAGTCTGGAATTTTCATAATTTTTACTTTTATATTTTCAAGTTGCATTTATTTGGTTCTTTGTTCTATCTCTATTTTATTTTTATTATTAAGATGTCTGCTCAAGAGTTAACTCTAATCTGTGCAAACATTAAACGTACTTTGGTTTTTGTTCTGGTAACTCTGCTAAACTATAATTACTAAAACTGAAACTAAATATATAAAAACTAAAAAGAAATGTGATCACATCACACACACCTGTGGTTAATATTGATTTGTTCTCTCTTCTTGTCTTCAGATACTGGTAATCTCACACTGGATCCAAACACAGCACACACTCGTCTCATTCTGTCTGAGGAGAACAGAAACATGACACACGTGTTTGAGGATCAGCCGTATCCTGATCATCAGAGAGATTTGATGAGTGTTATCAGGTTCTGTGTGGAGAGAGTCTGACTGGACGCTGTTACTGGGAGTCAGTCAATGAATATCAGTGACATATAAAGGGATCGGCAGGAGAGGAAGGAGACACTGTAAATTTAGTTTGATCAAAATATCCTGGAGTCTGAACTGTTGTGATTACAGATTCTCTGGCCGTCACAATAATCTGAGATCATCATATCTGCCCCTTCATCCCCTCTAACAGAGCAGGAGTGTGTCTGGACTGACCGGCCGGTACTTTGTTCTTCTACAGCGTCTCTGACACTCACACACATTCAACACAATGAGCTTATATGTTCACTTCTGAGCGATTTGTTTTTTGTCCTTCGCTGGTTGTCATACAGTCATGATTATTTACTCTTAATGGCCCTCATTTATCAAAAGTGCGTACACCAATTTTCCAGCGTACACCTGGCGTACACCCAAAACCACGGTGACTTTGAGATTTATCAATATGGACGTTGGCGTACGGCACGCTCAAATCCTACACCAGCTCAGGAGGTGGTGTACGCACGTTTTGAGTTAGTGCGAAAATGCGCAGAAAAACAATTCCTAACACCACAAAACGCACTGACAAAGATATGCTATATTATGACCCACTGTAAAAAACAACAACAACAACAACAACAACAACAACAACAACAACAACAACAACAACAAATAAAGCCCTATTCGCACGGGATAAGTATTATCTGGGGACCTCGTGTGATTTAGAAATTACTCCCCCACATCTGAATTTTGCGTGGCGCATTCGCACGGGATAAACTGTGATTTTACTCGAATTGATTTATCTCCCGGATATGATGTTACTTGAAAATGTTTTTTTCATTATATAGCTGTATGAAATTATAAACAGTCGTATCGATATCATTTTGATTGTTTTATAGTAATACAAATAATTTCGTTCAGTTAGAGAACAGACGCAATTAAAAACGTAACTGAGCAATATAATAACAATATACGACGGAAGATTCAGTTTCAAAGCTAATGTAAAAGTGCCCATTTAAGCGAGTTGTCATTGTACTGTTCTGTTTTTGTGTTTTTCATTAAGAATAATATTAAACACACCATTCAAGCAATTACTCCCAAATTGTGCTCATTCTAAAGTGAAAGTAGTAGCCTATAATCCGCGCGGCCGCACGGGAAGTCATAACGGTGCGCATTATATGCAGCCTAGCTCCATTCTTCGTGAAAGATAAAGATAGAAATGCGCACAGGACACAAAAACCTTGCAAAAATGATATACGATCCGCCTAATCCCGGCCAAATAGATGCCGATTCGCACGGGACTAATATTATCACAGGACCTCGGTGTTCGGAGAAATACGGTAGGTCATTTGCGGGGGAATTTTTACTTTACATATTACAGACATGGCCGATTTGCACGGGATTAAGATCACAGACATTCTCTGCGATTATTAGGCTACAAATCACCAGAGCTCCCCACATATAGGCTATAATCCTGTGCGAATAGGGAAGTAATTATAAACTTCAGTGTTTATTTTTGTGCAACATGGACTTCAATGTTTAATTTGTGTGACTTTACCAAAGCATTTGATATGTATTCCTCCAGTTGCGAGCCTGTGCGCTTTACCTGACGTTGGTTAGGTCCGGCAGCTGCGCACGGACTGGGACTGAACATAATTCAGACTGACAAAATAATAAAAATGACATTCTTCTTCTTTTAAATAATAATAAAATAAATAATAATAATAACGACATTCTTCTTCTAAATAACAATAAGCGTCATTAATAATACAAATCATAATAATAATAATAATCTAACAAATTGTCATGCAATTATATTAATGTGAATGAATGGTACTCCACATCACATCATCATCACTATTGTACACCCCAATACATGTGATGTGATACGAAATTAAATGCATATTATTTCAAAACACGTGCTGTAAAATAATGAATTGTGATAGGTAATTTCTCATCCAAAAAGCTAAAAAACTGGATTTCCACCGTACACCTTTTTGTGGGCGCCTTTAATCCCACTCTTTAAACTCCCAAATAAAACAATTTAGTTTTTTTTCCACTTCCCTGGTGATGGTCTCGATCTCCACGTCAGAGAAGTTTCGCTTCATTGCCGTCTTCTGAGTGTCCATGGCGTAAAATGAGGGCGTGGGGGAGGCAGAGACTTGAATATATAGGGGCGTGTTATTCTAATGACGATCGTTTTCAGCCGCGGCATTTATCAAGGGCAGCTTTTGCGTACGCCTGGATTTCAGAGGTGCGCACAGCTTCATAAATCAGGCGGTGAGAGGAGTGTAAGCATAATCTTACGCCAACATATACGCCCGTTTCTACGCAAGATTGATAAATGAGGGCCAATATGTTTAAATGTTTCTGAGGAATAGGAAGAAGTAATCTGCTGAAAAGTTTTCCCAAATTGGATTGTTTCTGAGGTTAGTTTTATGAAAGCACTTTTCAGGGACCTGAGAAGAGCTTGTGCGGTGTCAAGTTGGCCCTAAATGGCCAACAAGTAAATATGAATTCGTCTGATAAATTCCCGTGAACAAGATCTCTCCTAAATGATTTGAATCTAACAACAAAAGTGCCAGATAAAACTGAAATGAACGACTCAAGAAGGAACAGGCCAGGCACCTCCGGAAAGCAGAGAAGAAAGAGAAAAGGAGGACGAAAGCAGCACGAAAGAAATGTATGTGTGCTTGTTGCAAAAGTTGTGGTAGCCTTGGACAAATATTATGATTGCGCCAGTCCAAGGCGGGTAGCTTACCTTATAAGGAATTACTATATGATGATAATCATAATAATCATAACTGACTCTTTTTAGGGGGGGTTGGGGGCGTTATGTTATTTTTGCCTTTTTGAATTATTGTCTTTGTATTATTATAAAAAAAATCCAGCAAACAAGTGAACCGTTTTTGTGAGGCAATCAATCCTCCCTTCCAAATAAAAAAGGCTATCAAGACAATATCCTGGTTTTTATACAGTGGTGTAACATGAGCTTTTATAGATGAGCATAGTCTACCATATGCTGCTGCTTTCTGATATTCATTTGAATATATTTGACTTTCATTGTTATGTACAGTATCAAGATTATAGTCAGGCCCGTGTGTGTGTGTGTGTGTGTGTGTGTGTGTGTGTGTGTGTGTGTGTGTGTGTGTGTGTGTGTGGAGGCCTGTAACTTACGTGTTACTTTTCTTAGCAGTCGGCTATGATATTAATGTATACAATGATGACACACACACACACACACACAACATGCTCATAATTTGTTGTTGCTACTACTACACCTTTTTTTTATTTTTTTTCATTAGTGTCTCAAATAAAATTAATAGATTTAAAGGATTATAGCTGAGCAAACAGGAGTCTGCTGCAGTGTGTGTGTGTTTGACCGCTAGGTGGCGTAATAGACTTGAGTTTTGTCCTGTTTAAGTCTCTCACCATGAGGAAACTGCTGTACAGAAATGTGCAGTCACTCGTTCACCTACAGTGGGGTCTGAAACTAATCTATGTTTGCATTTCCCTTTTAAGGGTTTAGGATTTAAAATAATATTAATTAAAGAAATATTATGATGTGAACTGAAGAAGTGGTATTTTGGTTTCTAGATGATCTCAAATCATGATTATCAGGTTTTGTTCATGGCAGTTCCAGTGCTAATTGTTGCAATGATAAACAATTATTATGATATAATTTGCAATTAAATGTTTTATATTAAATATGAAATAGATGCATTTTCACAAATTCTCCCTGCCGTTGGATTTAATGAATCATTCAGATCACATGATTAACCATTTAGAGCAGGGGTCCCCAAACTTTTTTCTGTAAGGGCCACATCATTTTTCCTTTCTTTAATGGGGGGCCGGGTCGGTCAAGTTACATGGGCCGGAGTGACTACCAGTATAATTGTGGAGATTTTATTATGATTTTAAATCTATTCATCAAACTAAAAATCTAATGTTTAGCATAACATTATAGACACACTTTCAAAAATGTTTATTGCCAGCATACAGAAGTTATTACACGACCATTAACACAAGGACAACTTCAGAGCTGTCAAACATGGTTATGTGTCCTTATCATCTCTACGAGGCACCTTCAGTTCTGTCCCCTTTTGAAAAATACTGTTTGCTAGAACTGCATGTGCTTGGTTTGTTACCACAGTTATCTGCGTGCTTCCTCAGCGATGAAGTTCCACATTTGCTGCTATCTTCTCTTCATCTCCTCAGGATCCATCATGACGAGTGCAGTGCAGGCAGATCGCGCGCGGTTGTGAATCTCCTAGGAGGGCACGCGCGCACGCGCGCCGCACGGCCACAAATAAACTAATATGGATTTGAAATTATTTTATCAACTTGAAATACAGGCAAGGCATATTTTTGTAGATGTGTTCCTAAAAATATGTATACTTTTTTTAGGAACACATCTACAATATACATGCATATATTTATATATATATATATATATTCGTTTGCACGTGACTGTTTAAAACCCGTGTTTAGACCCGTGTTTGTCCCTTGTCCGACCCGCACCCGTATCTGACACAGTTAGGATGTTTTTTTCACCCGTTTCAGCAATATTCGCGGATCACCCGTCGGGTACCCGCCCGTGCATGACTCTGGTTCAGAGGGCCGGTCCAAATGTGGGGGCGGGCCGTATTCGGCCCGCGGGCCGTAGTTTGGGGACCCCTGATTTAGAGAGTTATTTAGTCATTTGCTAGAAAATATTATTTATGCTTTATGGTTATTTATTATGCTGTCAGGCTGCAGAACCATTACTTTAAATTAGTTTTTACCACATTACAATTTGTAGGTTATTCTGGTTGTCAGGGCGTTGCTCTGCAGTTGCTTTTTCCTTTTGAGTTATTTCTTTAAAATGTGTGTTTTTTTTTAAAAGTTTCTAGGGTATTGTAGTTGGTTGCCAGGGTGTTGCTTTGACACCAGCTGATTGGTGGAGAGGAGACTGATGAGGAGAGTGATGAAGCCAATCAGAATATGGGGATGATTAGGAGGCCATGATGGACAGGGGCCAATGGGCAAATTTGGCCAGGATGCCGGGGTTACACCCCTACTCTTTTTCCAAAGGACATCCTAGGATTTTTTATGACCACAGAGAGTCAGGACCTCGGTTTAACATCTCATCCGAAGGACGGTATAGTGTCCCCATCACTATACTGGGGCATTAGGACTAGGGTTGGGTACCTAACTCTGTACTTTTAAGGGCACCGACCGAATTACTTCGGTACTACCGAGTACCGATTCACATTAAATCAATCGGTACCAAATTTCGTACCCGAGAACGCATCTGGTGATATAGACTAGTGTCTGTGAATATTAAACCGCAAAAAGACTATTTAATTACGAATCCTGCGTGTCTCTGTGCGAATTAATGCCGGAGACGCGCGGTTTACCCTATTTATTTTACGGTCTATGGGTTTACCTCACACACAAACACTCACTCAGAATCGCGCGTTTCCATCTCTGCCGTCTCATATGAGGACATGAACGCACGAACGTCATCTCCAGAGACACCGAGAGTCACTTTATGAACATTTTACCTTTTCATTTGAGAAAAACACACAGAAACTCAAAGGTCTTCACGGCAACCCGTCAAAATAAAAGTTTGCTTTAACTTGACAAATATATTACTGTTGTACAATGTCTCAATGTAATAATAATACTAACACTAATGTAATTATAATACATTATCAAAACTTTATTTTTAAGTAATAAATTAAAATTTTTCTTCATGTTTTAATTTTAACCGTATAAAGCTCAGTTGTGCAGCATCTGATTTAAATCCGCCTCGAAAGAAGATATTTACTCCTGATCTCTTCACAATATGATAGATATATGATCAGAGAAAACGAATGAAGTGAGCAGGTGTAAAAAGGCCATAACTCTTGCAGCTTCGCTAAAGGAACGCGGCGGTCACCAGTCAGAGCCAGTCGACGGTCGCGGTCTCAGTTTCTTTTAATTAATGAATAATGTCTATTCTTGTATTTGTATTTGTATTTGCAATCTAGTCATGGCCAATAACATTTATGTTAATATTTATTAATCATCATACTGTTGAACTTGACAGTATTTTCTCTCTTATTATTTCATAGGAGCTTCAAAGACAATTTATCAGTAACAGAGTATTACCCTGTGTTTATCATTATCCAATTATGTGTGTTGGGTAAAAAATAAAACTAAATAAACAAAGTAAAAATTAATTGGTAACACTTTACAATAAGGTTCCATAATTAACATTAGTTACATTAGTTAACATGAACTAATAATGAACTGCACTTATTAATCTTTGTTAATGTTAATTTCAACATTTACTAATGCATTATTAAAATCTTGCTAAAATGCACTGTGAACTAACATGAACAAACCATGAACAGCTCTATATTAACTAACATTAACAAAGAAGATTAACTAATGCTGAACAGCTGTTGGTCATGGTTAGTTCGTTAACTAATGCATTAACAAATGTTAACTAATACAACCTTATTGTAAAGCGTTACCAAACTTTCTCCCCCAAGGTTTCCATAGATATCGCGATATATCGATATCGTGAATTTTTTTGGCCACAATAACCGTGATGTGAAAAATCTGATATTGTGACAGCCCTAGTTCCACCCCATCCCAAAAATGCTCTATTTGGTTGAGATCTGGTGACTGTGGGGCCATTTTAGAACAGTGAACTCATTGTCATGTTCAAGAAACCAATTTGAAATGATTGGAGCTTTGTGACGGTGCATTATCCTGCTGGAAGTAGCCATCAGAGGATGGGGACATGGTGGTCATAAAGGGATGGACATGGGCAGAAACAATGCTCAGGTAGGCTGTGGCATTTAAACCATGCCCAATTGGCACTAAGGGGCCTAACGTGTGCCAAGAAAACATCCCCCACACCATTACACCACCACCACCAGCCTGCACAGTGGTAACAAGGCATGATGGATCCATGTTCTCATTCTGTTTACGCCAAATTCTGACTCTACCATCTGAATGTCTCAACAGAAATCCAGACTCATCAGACCAGGCAACATTTTTCCAGTCTTCAGCTGTCCAATTTTGGTGAGCTGGTGCAAATTGTCGCCTCTTTTTCCTATTTGTAGTGGAGATGAGTGGTACCCGGTGGGGTCTTCTGCTGTTGTAGCCCATCCGCCTCAAGGTTGTGTGTGTTGTGGCTTCACAAATGCTTTGCTGCAGACCTCGGTTGTAACGAGTGGTTATTTCAGTCAAAGTTGCTCTTCTATCAGCTTGAATAAGTCGGCCCATTCTCCTCTGACCTCTAGCATCAACAAGGCATTTTCGGCCACAGGACTGCCGCATACTGGATGTTTTTCCCTTTTCACACCATTCTTTGTAAACCCTAGAAATGGTTGTGCGTGAAAATCCCAGTAACAGAGCAGATTGTGAAATACTCAGACCGGCCCGTCTGGCACCAACAACCATGCCACGCTCAAAATTGCTTAAATCACCTTTCTTTCCCATTCCGACATTCAGTGTGGAGTTCAGGAGATTGACTTGACCAGGACCACACCCCTAAATGCATTGAAGCAACTGCCATGTGATTGGTCGATTAGATAATTGCATTAATTAGAAATTGAACAGGTGTTCCTAATAATTCTTTATTTGAGTGTATATAGCGCTTTTTACAATGCCGATTGTTTCAAAACAGCGTCACAGGAAAATAATACAACAAAATTTTACCTAGTTAATGCAACCTAACAATCATTTAATTGAAAATGTGTTTTATGTGTATGCCATAGTAAAGAAATGTGTTTTAGTCTAGATTTAAACTGACAGAGTGTGTCTGCTTCCCGAACAATGCTAGGAAGACTTTTCATGAGTTTAGGTGCTGAATAGGAAAAGGATCGACCACCTGCAGTAGATTTTGTATTCTAGGTATGATCAACTGGCCAGAGTTTAAAGAGCGCAGTAGACGTGATGAAGTATAATGTGTTAAGAGCTCGCTCAAGTACTGGGGAGCTAAACCATTTAGTGCTTTGTAAGTTTAAGTTTATTATTTATTTGACAGGGACCATGTGCAAGTACATAAATCTTACAAAAGAAAAGATGCTTTACACCAGATTTAGCTACAGCTAATTTCCATCCGCAGTCCCTGGGCAGATAAAACAATAAAATATATACATCTAAACATCAATATATATATAACTCACTTTCTATTTACAACCTCATTTACACTTCAGCCTAAGCTAACCCGGTACATACTGTTTACAATCAACCTTTTAAAATTGCTACAGTCAATTCTTACTAAACATTAACATAATCAGTGCTGACATAGTTGGTTTTCTAATAATAACTTTTTAACATTTTGAGAGAAGTCCCTCAGGTCAGAGGTTAATTTTAGACTATCTGGAAGATTGTTCCATTCTTTAACAGCTTTGAATGAGAAGGCTGTCTGTGCAAAGGCAGAGCATCTTTTAGGTAATCTACAGTCATTTCGACTTGTGGACCTAGAAGTCCTGGTAGTCTGTTCTGAGCAGAGCTGTACAAATCGCCTCTGTGATGGAGGTGCGTTATTATTAAGAATCTTACAAATTAACCTAACATTTGAGTATACAATTAGATTTTCAAAATTTAATATATTTAACGGCCTAAAAATTTGGCAATGGTGATGTCTTAATGTTTTTTTATCTAATACTTTTACAGCCTGATTATAAAGTCATTTTAATGGTTTTAATGTTATTTGACTTGTTTGAGACCAACAGGAGATACAATAGTTAACATGAGAAATAATCATTGCATCCAGATATATTTTTGGTGCATCATAAGTGAGCATATTTCGAATATGTTTAAAAACTGAGATATTGTATTTTAAAATATTAGACAATGTTTTTTAAAACCGAATGTTGGTTCTAAAATTACCCCTAAGTATTTTAATTCATCTACTACTTTAATCTTTTTTCCTTTTACAAAAACACATGGAAAAGTAATTGGTTTTCTAATTTTAGTAAAATACATTGACACCGTTTTATTTACGTTAAGTGTAAGAGAAGCAGAGGTGAGCCAATCTGCAATGTTATTCATGACCTCAGTTAATTTGTTAGCCACACTAGTGGCATCATTTCCATGTGCATAAATAATTGTATCATCCGCATACATTTGAACATCCACCTCACCACACACTGAAGGGAGATCATTAATGTAGAGTGTAAACAGCAGTGGCCCAAGAACAGAGCCCTGGGGGACACCTGTGTCACAAGCCTTTGATGTAGACAGCATATTATTGACTCGCACGCACTGTACACGGTCACTAAGATATGATTTTATCCACTGCAGTGCACTGTGAGACAGTTTGTAGTTTGTCAATTTCTTCAGCAGCACTGAGTGGTTGACCGTGTCAAATGCTTTGCGAAGGTCTAAAAACACAGTGCCCACGACCCCTCCCTTGTCCAACTTAGCTTTTACCCCTTCTATAAAATGGCAGCATGCAGTTTCAGTGGAGTGGTTTTTCCTATATCCAAATTGCATGGGATGCAGTAGATTATTTTTATTAAGGTGTTCTAATAACTGTTCTGCAATCACTTTTTTAATGACCTTTGAGACTGTCTGTTGCCGGTTTTAAAAACTGGCGTGATAGCTGCATTTTTAAAAGCAGCTGGGAACACATTTTCTTCGATTGATTTATTTGTCATGTGAGTAATAGGAGTCATAAAAATATCTTTGTCTTTTTAGAATTGTACTATTAAGTCCCCAAATGTCTTTACTTTTAGAGTTCGTCATTGATTCCAAAATTTTGTTTATTTTAAATTCATTGGTCGTTTCGAACTTCATTAAACTTGGATTATTCTCAAAAATAGGGTCAGATGTTTGATTGGTGCAATTTGAATGTTTGCAAAGTTCCTTAACTGATTCTATAAAATAATTATTAAAATAATCTGCAACTATTTGTGGATCGTTTTCAAGATTTTCGTTTATATTCATTTACATTTACATTTATGCATTTAGCAGACGCTTTTATCCAAAGCGACTTACAACTTGGGGGTACAATAAGCGATTGGTCGTGAAGAGTCGAGTGAGCGCAACAAGTGCCTGAAATACTTGGTCCGTGTACATTTCTCAGTGTAGCACAGGCTAGAGTAGGGAGGGAAAGAGGAGGAAAAGAGGAAAGGAAAGTTTTTTTATTTATTTATTTATTTATTTTTTATTTAGGAGGTTAAGTGCTCACGGAAGAGATGAGTTTTTAGTTGACTTTTGAATGTTGTCAATGAATCCGCATTTCGGATGGCGGTGGGCAGATCGTTCCACCAGCTGGGAACGTTGAATGAAAATGTTCTGGAGAGGGATTTTTTGCCTCTCTGTGATGGTACCACAAGCCTTCGCTCCTTAGCTGAACGAAGGCTTCTGGTGGGGGTGTGGCGACGTAGAATCGAGTCAAAGTATGCAGGAGCTGAGTGCGTGGTGGCTCTGTAGGCAAGCGTCAGCGACTTAAACTTGATGCGAGCAGCGAGTGGTAGCCAGTGCAGAGAGATGAAGAGTGGTGTGACGTGGGTCCTTTTGGGCTCGTTGAAGACCATTTCCATTTTCCAAGACCAAGACCATTTCCATTTTCTGGCGTTTAGAATGTTTTCGTCCAGTGACTTTATCAATGGCTTGGCAAAGTTTTTTATTATTACCTTTTGCTTGTTCAATTAAATTCATATAAAATTTTGCTTTAGTCCTTCTCAACAACATAGTAACCTTATTTCTAAGCTCCTTATATAAAAGTCGATCAGTCATGTGGCCTGTTTTCAAGGACTTTTTAAGTGCTGCATCTCTTGACTTCATTAGATTCCATATGGACTCATTTATCCAAGGCAGAGATTGTTTGGTTTTATTCTTTAAATGGGATTGTTTAGAGTATTTGGATAAGAGTTCATGGAATGTTTTTAAAAAATCATTACATGCTGACTGACAATTTTTACCAGATTTTAATTGATTCCATTTAATTTTTGTATTTCATTATGAAACATTTCCATATCTTTTTTGGGAATATAAGAGGCCACTGAATTAAGGTCAACTTAATTAAATTTTTTTATATCTCATTTTTGATAATTTCCTAACCATTAAAGTGAGGTTATGGTCGGACAAGCCTGTTATCAAATTAGAAGTTTTGGTAATTCGTTCTGCTTGATTAGTAAAAAATGTAATCTATTAGGGTTTGGGACGATTTTGTTATGTGTGTTGGATTTTTTAGCATTTGTGCCATCTGAAACATATTACTAATTTGTTTTAACTTTTTCCTGTTCCTCTTGTCCAACCAATTTATATTAAAATCACCTAACAAAATGGTTTCTTTATTGTCAGATTTTTTCAGTATCTCAGAGAAATGGTTAAAAAAAAAAGTATTTTGCTCTAGGTGGTCTATACAGCACAATAGCCATAAAATACATTTTTGCTGAGAGTCTGATTGTTACTCCCACACATTCCAACAAGTCAGTGAGATTTTCAGTTAATTTAAATTCCAAATGTTCCTTCACATAGATCATTACTCCACCACCCTTTCCCTGTTTCCGGTCACATCTAAAAACATTGTAGCCAGGTACATGAAATACAGTTTGTGGAGTAGAGGGTTTTAGCCAAGTCTCTGACAAACACACAAAAATCCAGATTAGAACCCGTTAGCAGATGCTCCAACTGCTCAGTCTTTGACAGGACACTTCTAATATTTAAATGTCCCCCGAGAATCCCCTTCGGCTTTACGTTTGGCTCCCAGAGTATTTTTGCATGGTTTACAGTCTGGAACCATCTAAATTTTTGTTGTTTCAGAGTCACTCTGTCTTTGCTCATATCCCCTGAACACGGGGGAAAGTGGGGTGTTAAAGGGTTAACAGTGGAAATTTCAACTTTCCTTTTCACTGTGCACGATATTATGTTGGTCTGCAAAGACGACACCCACATGTCCGCGGCTCTAGAAGCAGAACTCACCGCTATGGAAGTTGTAGAACCATGAGCAGCAAGCGAAGGGTTGACACTGTGTTCCGCAGTTAGCCGACAGCTCACGGGGCCCGGGTTAAGATGGATAAGTAATAAGCAAGATTTTAAAATGTATGCAATGTTTATTAGAAAGCCTGTGCAGTGTTGACAGAACCGGGATAATATGGTCATACTTCCTGGTTCTAGTAAGAATAATTCTGAACAGTTCTTTGTCTGTGTAGCCTAACGTGGTCTCTGTTCAGGTGGCCTTCATCTCTATGTGGCCTTTGTCTCCATGTGGCCTACTGTGGCTTTGCCTATCTCAAAGCACGTCCCTGCACCCCTAATCATTCTGCACTTTTCATACTCCCCAACGGGTCTCAAATCTCAAGAAGTTGGTTTAAAGCTGAACTAGTGACAGTTCTACAGAACTGCAGACTATCATCTCATCAGTGTATACCGGACATTCAGGATCATGTGCTGCTACAATGTGTACAACATGCTCAGCAAACTCTCATAATGCCAAAGGCACATTCCTAATGCAAACTACTGGTGGTGGTGGCTTTCATATGCTTCAAAATCAATAGTTTTATTCCATATCTGCCATTATACAGGCACATGGCAGGAAGATCAGACCTTTTCTAACAGAGCATGCAACCCAGCTTCTCATCCAGGCCCTGGTCCTTTCTAGGCTTGACTACTGCAATGCGTTTCTGGCTGGACTTCCATCATGTGCGAACAAAACGCTCCAAATGATCCAGAATGCAGCAGCACGTCTGGTCTTCAACGAGCCCAAAAGGACCCACGTCACACCTCTCTTCATCTCTGCTCTGGCTCCCACTCGCTGCTCGCATCAAGTTCAAGACGTTAACGCTCGCTTACAGATCCACCACGAGCTCCGCTCCTGCATACTTTGACTCGCTCCTATGAGTCTACACCCCAACCAGAAGCCTTCTCTCAGCTAAGGAGCAACGGCTTGTGGTGCCATCAGAGGCAGAAAATCCCTCTCCAGAACATTCACATTCCCCATTCCCTGCCGGTGGAACGACCTTCCCACCGCCATCCGAATTGCAGAATCACTGACAGCATTCAAACGACAGCTGAAAACTCACCTCTTCCGCGAGCACTTAACCTTATCTTAAAAAAAATTCCCTTTCCTTATTTTCCTCTACTTCTCCCCTGCCCTAGTGTGTGATGCTCTGTGCGATGTCCAAAACTTAGTACTTCAGGCACTTTTTGTGTTTCGCTGCCTCCTCATGACGGATCGCTTCCTGAACTCCTCAGCTGTCAGTTGCTTTGGATAAAAGCGTCTGCTAAATGCATAAATGTAAATGTAAATCTCTAGCCCACTCAGAGCTAAGCGATCTGCTAATTCCACAGATCAGGTCCACTCATGTGATCTTCCTGCATCTCAGACTAACGTGACTCTGAACATCAGTAACAAATCATATTATACTGTGGCAGGAAAAAGTATGTGAACCACTTGCAGAATCTGTGAAAATGTGAATAATTTAACTAAATAAAAGTGATCATACAAAATGCATGTTATTTTTTATTTAGTACTGTCCTGAATAAGATATTTTACATAAAAATTTTTACAAAAGTTTATGAAGCATTAATTAAATAAAAATATGTAGTGACTCTGCCTCGGCTCTTAAGAGAATTACGTCTGGAAAAGATCAAAATCATGAGGAGATATTATATGAAATCTTGTTAATAAATTCAGAATGTCAAGAGGAAGAAACAGGCTAACACTTTACAATAAGGTCTCATTAGTTAACATTAGTTTATGTATTAACTAACATGAACTAACCATGAACAATACATTGTTACTGTATTTGTTAATGTTAGTTAATATAAATCCAGCTGTTCATGATTTGTTCATGTTAGTTCACAGTTAATTAACTAATGTTAACAAGATTTGAATAAAGTATTAGTAAATGTTGAAATTAACATTAACAAAGATTAATAAATGCTTTATTAGTGCAGTTCATTATTAGTTTATGTTAACTAATGTAACTAATGTACCTTATAGAAAAGTGTTACCAGAAACAGTTTTAGACTCATTTTTATGTCATGCAGGAAATTTACAAGACAGACAAGAATTAAAACGTCAGTTAATTCTAAAAATATATTAGAATGTGGGAATAGTGATAAAGGGAGGAAATATTTGTTTCATTTTTTAAGGAAGACAAAGACATATATAAGAAGAAAAAGAAGAAGATCAGAGCTTTTGATGATCAAGGCGCCAATTCAAACATATCGCAAAACAACCCGTATATCAATGTATTAATTTTAATGCTATATATGAAAAGGACTGATCTAGATAAAAGAATATGGGTGTACAGGAGGAATTTGGAAAAGGTCTTTGCGATCTTGATCCACACAGCAGGTGGCGCTAATGCACCTTGAAGTGCCAACCGCCATTAAAATCAAGAAGAAGAAGAAGAAGAAGAAGAAGAAGGCGCCAACTGTCATTATTCAAGGTAAGTTTGGGAAATATTTGAAGTTAATGATCAATGTTTAAGTGCCATGATCACAATGAGTTCCAGTGATCACAGGAGATTCATGAAGCAACTAATAGACCTTTAATGAACTTTACGCGAGTCCCGTATTTTAGTCTGCGTTAATCAGCGCGTTCTTCCATCCGCGGCGACGCCGAGCTCAGCGCGGGTCAGGTGTGTGCGTTCCTCATTGGTCCGTCGCCGCTCGTCAATGTCAAAATATTTGAGAAAACCAATCAAATCAGAGTAGGCGGGCCTTATGCTCACAGATGCTGGTGAGCGATAATTTTACCATTTCTGCTTCAGTTTGCAGTCAAGAACGGGAAATGAAAGTAGGATATATAGCTAAACTACTTGATCCTTCGGCAATCATTCTTATATTATGATTTGCTGGTACAAAGTAATTCCAAGATCATATATTCCCATTATTATACTTGATATGTAGAGAAAGGGCTGTGGGTATTTGCATTACATGACTTTATCTTGCTGGAGTTTATGTTTCTGAACGATGGACTTTAGCATCACACGCACAATAACTGGAAAACTGAAGAGCCAAATGATCAGTAAACTGTTGGACAGATGTGCATTATAGATTAGGACATCTCTTCTCTTTGTGCTGCTCTGTTTTCAAGCGTTTCATATTATGGTTGGTTTTGTGCACTGAAAGATTATTAAAAACCTATCTTGTTCTCTCGTATCTATCATATATTTGTTGCCCCATTAAAAATCTGCACATTACCTTTACAATAAACATCTTGTAATTTTATATTATTTATATAGGTATAATTATTTACATTCATATATAAATGTAAATCTTTTAATATAAATTGTTTTTCATGATAAGAACACAAACTAATGTAAGGTAATGTACCTTTTTATGAACATGTTTAGATTTTATAAAATTAGTCCAAAGATTTTTTTCAAGAATTACTTTTTGTAATTTTTGTAACTATCCACTCACCTAGTTTAATATATATATGTGATAGCTTATGATATTTTTATAAATGTATTGTTTTCTCTAAAATGAAGTCGTGTGTACTTAGTGGATTCTGGATTGTGTTTAACAAATAAAAGAGTGACCTTTAGTTCCACAAACACAAATGTATAGACAGGGCTCGACATTTAGCCTGTTCACATGCTTGTCCTTCGGAGAAGTAAATCTGTCATTCACTTGTCCGAGTAAAAAATTAGCTTGTCCTGATTTTTTTTTTTTTTTTTGTAAATATAACCTATTCTGAAGCAATATTCTCACCAGTGTTCAATCAGCTTTGACATATTTTAAATATGCATATTTGTTTTACCTTTTTATAAAGGGCATTTTTCCATAATCTTATTAAATATAGGGTATGCTTCAGCTTTCATTTTATATTTTTAAATTTGATCTATAAATTAAATTAGAATAAGACACTATAGGCTGTTACCAATCAAATTAAATTATTTACACTGAAAAATGACAACTGCATTAAATAATGTTATGAGATTATTTAAAATATTTTTGAATATACAAATAAGAAATGTTGGAAAGATGAAACTAAATCACCAGTAGGTGGCAGCAGGTGACCGTCTTAATGAGTGAGTCATTTAGTCGATTCGTTCAAACGGATGATTCATTCAAGAATGAGGTGGGCTGCGTTCGAAACCGCATACTTCCCTACTATATAGTATGTAAAAAGCAGTAGGCGAGAGAATAGTATGTCCGAATCCATAGTATTCATAAAAGAGTAGGCGAGAACTACCAGGGTTTTGGACTATTTCTCGCAAGATTCGGACGTGCGTATACTGATGTTGCGTTCGAATATGCCTACTTACCTACTATATAGTAGGCGAAAACAGTACGTGAAAGGAGAAGTATGTTCGAAACCTCAGTAATCATAAAAGAGTAGGCGAGAAGTTCCCGGATGGCTTACTGATTCCGCCCAGATTGTGAAGCACCCATCGTCGGATACTTTTCTATCCCTGCCTTCCCATGAGGCCACAGGAAAGGAGACGTCAGGCGGAGAAAAGCCAATCAAATGTGAGTATTACAAACCAAAATCACGGTTCCTTGTGTTAAAATCGCATTTGTTGGACTACTGTAGAGTAACGTTAAACTGTTGAATTGTTGAAAGTGTAAAGACGACAGACAGTATAGTGTAGTTGTGATTGGGCTGTAAAAACACGTTTTATTATGTATGAGCTCCAGTAACACACACACACGTCTCCAAAGTGGATTTACATAAACGATATACTTAAAGATAAAGATGCTTACTAAATGTTCTGACAGGAACATTTTCGATAAGTATTGCAGATGACATCAGGGAGAAGAGAGCAAAGACAAGAAGCCCAGATGACTTCAAGAGCCAGAGGAAAAGAGAGAGAGCCACAGTTCCAATCTTCTTTTATATATTCCTTGACCATGTGACTGAAACCAAATGTATTCTTTTAAACTGACCAATCAGACCAAAACTCACACATAACCTTCAAACTGAACCAAACTTCCCCCACAGTAAAAGGTGTGGCACCCCCTGCGGCCTACAGGCCTGCCCTTTTGTCTTCCAGGCTCTTCTGTTAAGCAAATGTGTTGACAACAGTAAAGCAAATTTCTTTGTTGGATTTCAAATATCAAATATCAAATATCTTTGATTATTTTCAATCCTTTCACAGGGGCAGAAGAGCACGTGTGTGTGTGTGTGTGTGTGTGTGTGTGTGTGTGTGTGTGTGTGTGTGTGTGTGTGTGTGTGTGTGTGTGTGTGTGTGTGTTTATCTGGTGGAGACTGGAGAGAGGGTGATGAAGGAAGCCTGTCATCAAAGGCTTTGAGTATACTACAGAAATGAATAAAACATCCATTTAAATCTTAAGTTGTATTTTATTTTAATTTCAAACAGTTAATATCAGCACTTTTCTGATTCTTGATGTCTGTGCATTTGCTGCAGAGCTTCTGTGGATGAGCGTTGCTCAAGGACACACTGCTGGAGATCGAACCTGAAACCTTCTGCTTATCAGTTCAGTGTTTAGTCCACTACACCACAAAAGTCATAAAGCTACAATACAAATAGCATGTAATTGTACAAATATTATATCAAATATGGCAAGAAATGGGATGTTGACAACATGAATTGTAAAACGTTTTCAGTAGTCATGCTGATGGAGAGCAGGCACACGGATGTAAATGCGTGATGGTTTGTTAGAATCGTTTGAATAAAGCTTTGTTTCATGTGGTGACATTCATTTGTGATGTTTACTTTTATTAATTCTTTTACTCATTAATTCATGTTTCCTATTGTTGTCAGTAAATAAAATATTTTATTAACTCATGCATTTATTCATTGCTTGACTGAAAAATGGTATTTACATCGGCTGCATTTGTTCTAGTGTGTATTCATGCATCGCTGTGTCATATGACAACAAGTTGCATTTTGCTTGTTTTACTAAAACAATATAATTTTCAGTAAAAAACTAAACAAAAGTAATATAATTAAGTATTGGTCAGCATCTGTCATTATTATTGTAAGTGTTTTAGTGGGCTAGCAATGCAATTCATTCTGGGGTAATCTTCATTTTTAATCGTGATACTTACATTTTTCTGAGTATAAAATCAAGAGTTTTCTCCAAAGGTGAGATCTTCGAGCAGCTGAAAGACGTCTCTGTGCAAACACTGAGGGAAACCGCACAGGGCTGCGTTTCCCAAAAGCATCGTTAGCCAACTATGGTCGCAAGTTCTGTCGTTATCAACATAGTTCAACCAGTCGGTGTTTCCCGAAACCATTGTTCGAACGAACATTCGTAAACAGCGTTGCAAACTTGTGTGGTTGCAACGACAGCTCTCGACCTGTGGTTAGAAGCATAGTTTCTTGTTTGCATGACATGTGGACTTAATAAATCCTTACCTTGAGCAAAATAAGCAAGCTGACATTCAGTACAACCTATATATTTTATTTAGAATACATACAAATGTCATTAATGTCTTTTAGTTTTGTCAAGAGATTTAAAGCACCGTTTTTGAAGAGTGCGCATGTGCGGACGTGCTCTAGTAAAAAAGAGCCTATTTGAATCTGGAAATAAAGCAAAATTACTGAGAAAAATTTTAATTATTCCTCAGGTGCCATATCCATAATGTGTAGTAGGGATGAAACGATTACCGGTTTCACGATAAACCACGATAAAATTTAGTGACGGTTAGTAATATTGTATAAAATTTAATTATCATTAAAACCGTGTGTGATTATCACGATTGTGAAAACTCGCGGTAAATCTTGTCCAGTCAGCGTCAGTCTGACGCAGGTGCAGGCACATCGCTGTCTTTTGAATGAGAAGAAATGGCAGTGACAGCGCCGTTTTTAGACTTTTGAAAGGACCAAATCTGAGGTGTGGTCATATTTTGGCTTTTACAAAAGTCCTGAGGGAAACTAAATCGAAGATGGTCACCGCGTCTGCAGAACATGCCAGAAGAAAGTCGCTGTAATAGGGTAAAACACTTCAAAACTACGAACGCAAGGCAAGTGGACTTTGACCTCAATACCAAAACTACGTCTGGGAAATAATAATGTGATGCGAACGAACAAATTCAGTCAAGGCTAGGGTGACATTTAAGGGATAATCAGGGTTTGACATTAACAACCGCCATTTGCGGGTGTAACGTTATCTCGGCTGCACACTATTGCCACTCTGGCTGTTGAACTTATTATAGTCTTCTCAAAAGCCATCTGTTATAATCGCGTTGCGCATTATAACCACTTACACGTGTTTCTATTGAGTTTATGAAAGCGATGTCGCCTCGTCTCATAATCAGAGGCGTTCAGATTAGCAGAGTTTTTGTTCAGAGCGCGCGCCGCTCTCACTCGCTGAAATCTGCACTCAAAGCAGAGATAAATGTGTAATGTATGCGGGAGATTCATTCATCATACAGTGGTTGACTGTTTTTGTTCTATTTCAGCAGCGAAAATGGTTTCAAACAAACACAGCAGAACCACAGCGCATCTGATATGACTGGCATAAAGTTGGCGAATTTAGGGACCGTCTGTAAAGTTACACACAACATTGGTAACGTTATACACGTTTCAAACTTCAATAGCATTTGAAGAGAATGACAGTCATAAAACTGACTGTAAAGTGATCATCTAGGTGTCAGGTATGATACACACCTTTTGATATTTAATAAAATAAACTGTCAAATCATATGGAAATATGGATATGCATTATTTCACTAGGATACTGTTTGGGCTCTTACACAAAATATGCTAGATTAAAATGCATCATTGCTGAACACTGATGAGAATATTGCTTGGATATATTTACAGAGATAATATTAGAGATTATTTTTACGACAAATTATTATTATTTATGCGTTATGCGTTGCTATTGAAGACAGCCATTATAAGGAAGGAAATCCCACAGAATAGAATCTAGCTTAAAAAAGTGCATAGAGCTGCTTTAGTAATTTGTTGTTTGTTGATTTTCAAATATAAAACTTGTTTAAATGTTTTAAGTGTGTGCATCTGTTCTTTTTGAACACTTTCATCTCATTTGAACAAAACCGTGATAATATTGATAACCGTGATAATTTGGGTCACTATAATCGTGATTTCCATACTGTTTCATCCCTAATGTGTAGCAAAAAATCTAGCATGAATTCGATCTCAAAATAATTAATTAAAAGCATTTATTACTCCACCACCTGCGTGACATCATTAACCAACGTGGTTGAACGACAGATTTGCGACAATACGGTTTCGGGAAACAATCGTGACTAACTAGTTGATTTCTTCAACGACGCATCGTACTATGGTAGTTAAGCAGTGAGTTACGTCGTTGTACGGGAAACGCACCCCAGGTCGGGCTGTGGAGTTATTGATGCTTTGAGCTGTTACTGCACCTGCCATTTATAGGCCTATCTTTTTTTAATAATTATATGGTTGTATCTTTAACAATCCTAATGATAAAACAAATATCATGGGTTTGCATACATTATATACAAAGAAAAAACAAGGTTAGATATCTTTGAATAATTCATCATAATGCAATAAAAATGTTATTTCATAAGCTTGAGGGATGAAACAGGAGTTACATTTAACAAGAAAAGGGAAAATATAAAGGAGATTTAGGCCAATTTTGCTTGTGGATGAAATTTTTTGCATATAAAATAAATTAACAACATATTCAAGAGATCACGGTTTTGGGTTTTGGTAAGGATAAAACTGGGTCAGATTACATTTTTCTGCCATCTTAAGTTGTTTAAACTAAGTATCTTGTTGAGTCAATTTATAATTAATAGTTGTGCCAACAATGTAAAAATTGGCTTAACTACACATTTTGTTGAATCAACTCATTTTTTAAGGCAGCCAGGTTACTTTTTCAAGAATAGTTAGTTGTAGTTGGAATGTTAAGTTCATGCAACAGACTGAACTGCGTAATTTGCCCACACAACTCAAGTTTCTGTTTTCTAATACTACTACATAAAAATGATTCATTGACATAGAAGACTTTGCAGAATAATAGCAGAATGCTATTTTACTTTTTTATTTTCATTTAAAAATCAACAAAATAGCTACAAAATTACATTTCATATTCACATTTCTCTTGTTGTGAAATATAAAAGCCTAAAGTGCTGTAGTTAAATTGCTTTTTTTTTAACTGCTGAAAATTGCCATTTCATAACGTTACATGAACATTTACCTAAAAAAAGTATGCAAATGAGCTTCAGTATACAAAAGAACTGTAAATATAGAAATAAAAAAATCTTCCTTAACGTAGAACAGCTTACTGCCTTAAAGGGATAGTTCACCCAAAAATGAAAATGTGATGGGGGTTTTTTTCTGCTTACCCCAAGGCCATTCAAGACGTAGGTGTCTTTGTTTCTTTAGGAGAACACAAATTAAGATTTTTAACTCCAACCGTTGCAGTATCCAGTTGTATAATGCATGTCAATGGTGTCAGTAGAGTATAAGAGCTATGAGAGTAAAAAACACATAGACATACGAATCCATATTAAACCCTGCGACTCGTGATGACACATTGATATCTTAAGACACGAAACCATCGGTTCCTGTGAGAAACCGAACTGTATTTGTTATTATTTTACCTCTGACCAGACGAATGTCATCAGGTCTCCAGACCGCCATTACTTCCAGCGAATAAGGTCAAAATACTGCCGTGATCATAGATATATATATATATAGATTCCTCATTAGTGCCTGCGTGGGGGGGTCGAATGAAGAATTTCTATGTATATATATCTATGATCACGCAATATTTTGACCTTATTCGCTGGAAGTAATGGTGCTCTTCAGACCAGACCAGACATTCATCTCATCAGAGGTAAAATAATAGCATAAATACTGCTCGGTGTTTTGTGTCTTAAGACATGTGTCGTCACAAGTCGCAGGGTTTAATATGGATTCGTATGTCTATGTGTTTTACTCTCATAGTTGTCATACTCTAAACAGGCCCCAGTGACATGCATTATACAACTGGATACTGCAACGGTTGGTGTTAAAAAAAAAAAATCTTCATTTGTGTTCTACTGAAGAAACAAACACACCTACATCTTGGATGGCCTGGGGGTAAGCAGAAAAACCTCATTTTCATTTTTGGGTGAACTATCCCTTTAAAAGAGATGTAGTTAAATTGAAACGTTTTGATAACAGTAAGCTGCTGGAAATTGATATTACATAACATGTACATTTACATTTATCTTAAAAAATATGCAATATGCAAACTAGTTATAGTAGATAAAAGAATTGTAAATATAGAAATATAAAATTTCAGAAGATTTTAGAAATATAAAAATAGAAATATAGAACAGCTTACTGCCTTAAGTGCTTTAGTTAAATTGCAGATTAACAAAACAGTGTCATTCTACTAACATTTTTAGAACATCTGCAATTAAACTTTTTTTTCTGTAACTTGCCCTACACTTTGCTTTGAAGCAGCTTGTTGCGGAGTCCATGAATCTTTGCAGAACAGCTGCCACTGCCGACGCCCATGAAAACTTTCTGGACCATCTCAAATGTGTACCTTAGTCCCTTGGGATAGTCTATATTAAGGCAGTACAAAAGACCAACGAGAGTAGAAAAGGCATCTGACACATCTCCTAGATCACGTATGACGATGCTCCCTTCCAGCACAACTGCAATATCGACTATCTCCTTTGCCAGTAGTGCTTGGCTGCTTCTGCCTTCCTCAGTCGAGAAGATGAGAAGACCAACATCAACTTCTTTTATTGCTTCTTGTTCGGAACCTGTAGTCTAAAGAACATAATGAAGTATTTAGTAATTAAATTATGACATGGGGGTGAGTAAATTATCAGCAAAAGTTTATTTAAAAGTCAACTAATCCTTTAATGTTATGAAGTGACGAGAATACTTTGTGGGCAAAAAAAACAACTTTCAGTAATTTCTTATTCCGATTTTATCAAAATATCTTAATTTGTGTTCTGAAGATGAGCGAAGGTCTTACAGGTTTACAAACAGTAAAGATTTTTATTTGAAATCATGGTCCTTGGTGATTCATATCATTCAAAACAATGGCTACTGTCATATTAGGTATTAGTTTTGTTTTATCTGTATGCATTTTTTTTTTATTCTGAAGTGACGGTAGCTGGTATCACCTAGGACCACTGTTCAAAAAATACTTACTTCTTTGATGACCTGTAGCTGAGTAAGTTAATAGCAAATTTACTAAAACCTTTAAAGGGTTAGTTCACCCAAAAATGAAAATTCTGTCATTAATGACTTACCCTCATGTCGTTCGACACCCGTAAGACATCTTCTTAGAACCAGTTTCTACTTCCAGAAGTTCATCTTCTGAACACAAATGAAGATATTTTAGTGTAAATCCGATGGCTCAGAAAGGCCTCCATTGGCACAATGCACTTTACACGCTCAAGACCCATAAAAGGTACTAAAGACGTCGTTACAAAGTCCATCTCACTACAGTGGTTCTACAATAACTTTATGAAGCGATGAGAATTAGTTTCTGTGCGCAAAAAACCCCCCTAAATAACGGCTTGTATAGTGATGATCGATTTCAAAACACTACATCATGAAGCTTCGATGCGTTATGAATCCTTCGAAGCTTCATGATGTAATGTTTTGAAAGTTATTGTAGAACCACTGTAGTGAGATGGACTTTGTAACATCTTTACTAGCTTTAATGGGTCTTGAGATTGCAAATTACCTTGTGCCAATGGTTCAAATTTCAACTCAAATATCTTTATTTGTGTTCTGAAGATAAACAGAGGTCTTACGGGTGTGGAACGATATGAGGGTAAGTCATTAATAATAGAATTTAAATTTTTGGGTGAACTAACCCTTTGATAAATGTTTTTTTTTTTACTGTGACAACAGTTAACAATGTCATAAACTCAATCAATTCACGCACCTCACAGACACGGATGAAACTGTTGGGATCCTCCTTTAGGTAATATGGAAGTCCAAGCAACGCAGCTGCTCTTCTCTTCTGGTTTGAAGTCTCAACACACAACAAAAACAAGAACAGTAAACACACTGTGACAATTGGCTTTATGCACAGCTGCACTACTTCTGAACTTCAGCCAACTCCTTTGTTTCCTGCCTGCCATTATTGGACAAACTGATTAATCCAGGTGTGTCTGATTATTGTTGCTGTGACAGGAACAATGTAACAATGTTATTTTTTGTTAAGCGACTGATCAAATATTTGTTAAATCAGATTATCCTTACTTGTACATCAAGGGGCTCAAGGAGACTGCGCAGGTCAGAACTGCTACTAGTTCGCACTCTGTACATCTGTAACAGTCTTGGGACATACTTGTCGAGTCCATCAAAGAAAGACTGATGGAGATCAGTAGAAACCAGGCGCATAAACTCAGCACTAATCTATTAAGAGAAAATCCAAAGATACATAAATACACAAGTATACAGTAGTAAATTGAGCAAAGATGTTTGCATTTGTTCGGCTTTGGCTCTTACAGGCCATTAAAATGTATAGTTTTGCATCTGGGAAAAAACAAACTAAAAAAGAATAACAAATACCTAAATCAACAAATGCACAAAACACTGAAACAAAACTCAAATTCAAATCTAAAATTTAAATGTCTCAGAAGCTTCATATTTGTAAAAATACAAAATTACCTGTTTTTTTGAAAACAGTGCTGGCCATCTGTCTTTGATTTCAGACACAGGAGGCTCACCATGAACGATCTCCTTCCTTCGCAAGGCAAAAGTGCTCTCCATCAGAGAATCTATAATTTTCCTGTCTTTCTTCCTTTTCTTCATCTCCTCCATCAGAGCTATTCTCTTTCTTTCAAGGCAGTCTGGAGACTTCCCTTCAGGAAAATCTGGCAAAAAGTTGAGCTCAGACCGTTTTGGTTTCTTCATTGTCCTGTTCCCAGTTGATGCGTCTGTTGACCTCTTTTGATTGACTGTAAGCTCTGGGCATCCAGCAATAC
>JARQWZ010003426.1:120000-137500 GCA_033150135.1 Gobio occitaniae
ATTTAAATGATGTTTGGACTTTGACTTTGAGGAGTGTGTGTGCACTTCAGATGATCAATGCAATCCGTCACAGTTCTAGTCGTGTCAAAATGACTATTCCCAAACTGTAAATGCTTAGCTCATCCAAAAATTTTTAATTCTGTCGTGTCTCTTCAGAAGACTTGGATTTGAATTAGACACTCGATTAGTTCTTTTACGATGCCTTTATGACATTTTTTGGATCTTTTAAGTTTAAGAGGAATGGACTTTAAATGGAGGGACAGAAATCCCTCAGGTTTTATAAAGAATATCTTCATTTGTGTTTGGAAGTTAAACGACTCGACGTGAGGGTGAGCACATGATGACAGAATTAAAATGTTTGTGTGAATCATACCTTATAAATACAGCAAGACGAGCCTCGGATAAAACAACTCTATAATGCAAATCATATTTATATCAACGATACATATTGTCGCATTTTTATATCGATTAACGATATATCGTACACCTCTAGTGGTGTTTATTATTAGCCGTAAACTCCTGGCTAAAGTGAACTGTCTGAAAATAGCCTTAAGAATCGTTTTGGGAATCGGATCGTTACTCCCAGAATCGGAATCGAAAGATGTTTTGTGAGCTGAACAATTGGCAACTAAACTTCTCCTTCTTTACCTCCTATTCTCCACTCATGAATGCACCTTTATTGTGAGTGTGTGTGGACTGGTAATCCTTACGTTATGGGGACAAAATGGCAATACACAAAGATGGCAATATCCGAAATCCTCGTCCTTGTGGGGACATTTTTAGGTCCCCATGAGGACAACATCTTATAAATCAGACTAAGTGATGTTTTTTGAAAATGTAAAAATGCAGAATGTCTCCTGTGATGGGTAGGTTTAGGGGCAGGGGGAGTGTGTGTGTGTGTGTGTGTGTGTGTGTGTGATGGGTAGGTTTAGGGGCAGGGGGAGTGTGTGTGTGTGTGTGTGTGTGTGTGTGATGGGTGGGTTTAGGGGCAGGGGGAGTGTGTGTGTGTGTGTGTGTGTGTGTGATGGGTAGGTTTAGGGGCAGGGGGAGTGTGTGTGTGTGTGTGTGTGTGTGTGTGTGTGTGTGTGTGATGGGTAGGTTTAGGGGCAGGGGGAGTGTGTGTGTGTGTGTGTGTGTGTGTGTGTGTGTGCGTGCGTGTGTGTGTGTGCGTGTGTGTGTGTGCTTGAATGGATGTTTTTCTCTCAGTTTTATAATGTTGTTTGACCAGTTCTGTAGAGATACACCCTTCTTGAGAACGCAGAAGTGAAAGATAAATCTGAGCTTTTGATGAGCAAGACAGCATTTCAGAGCAGGACAAAGAAACCTCTGCAGATATTGGCATTATTCAAGGTAAGTTAGTGAATATTTTAATAAATATAAAATATAAAATATAAATATTTTAGTAAATACACTCAATAAAGCTCTAGACCACGTCATTTTCAAAAGTGTTTTATAAAAGATGTTTTGTGAGCTGAACAATTGGCAAACTGTAAATGCTTAGCTCATCCAAATATTTTAATTCTGTCGTGTCTCTTCAGAAGACTTGGATTTGAATTAGACACTCGATTAGTTCTTTTACGATGCCTTTATGACATTTTTTGGATCTTTTAAGTTTGAGAGGAATGGACTTTAAATGGAGGGACAGAAATCCCTCAGGTTACATAAAGAATATCTTCATTTGTGTTTGGAAGTTAAACGACTCGACGTGAGGGTGAGCACCAGAGGTGGATAGTAACGAATTACATTTACTTCGTTGCATTTACTTGAGTAAATTTTTTGGGTAACTTGTACTTTTAGTAGCTGGGAAGGAATACGTGAAAAATCATGAAGATTGGGCACTTCTGGAAAAGTTTTTGATTTTTGGCAGGGTGTTAGGTATGAGCCTAAGGTTTTTAAAAAAACCATGGATACAAGTTGGGGTGGCCCTCTAGTGGCCGGTATCTATAAAAACCAGAATGGTGCCCGCATAAAAGAGAAAAGATTATATCTCAACTTCCTTTAGTCTTCAATTGTTGTACAATGACACTTTTTCTACTTGATATGATACAAGGACCATATGTGAGGTAAGTGTACAGTGATTTTACATATTTTAAGGGTACACTGACTTGCCCTGCCAAATTACTCTGAGTAGTTTGAATTCGCCATGTTGATTCCTGAGCTTGCTAGCTCTTGGTAGCTTGCTATCTAGCTAGCTAATATATGCAAATTCTGCTTCATTTCTCAATTGAAAGAAAATCAGCAGATTGTAACAATATTGAACATCCAAGGAAGTTTTGAGGTAGCTAGTCATGCAAATGTAGCCCTGGAATATATATGTAGCCAATTTAATTGTTAAATTAATTCAATTTAAAAATGCCCTCGAAGATTTGTACCTGTGGTTATTTGCCTTTTGGGCATACAAATTATGCCCGCTGGATGCCAGTATTCCTGAATGACATGGCAAACCTGCCAGATACCCATCCAGCAGTCCACTAGGCGTTCATGGAGGGGAAGTTTGTGGTCCAACGTGGAGATAAAAATTCTCCCTTATGGCGCTTGATCAGAGCCAAGAACACAGTATTACGTTTCTGAAGGAGGACAGTGGTTCAAAGGGCTTGTATGCCCAGCAGGAGGAGAAGGAGATAAACAAGCTCTCAAAACCGGAAGTGCTACGGGCCATTGATGAGTTTGAGGTTGCCTGTTTCTCTGCCTCAAGCGAGAAGGAAAGTCTGGAACATCCAGAGTCCTCAGCTGCTGAACAGAAGAAGTTCCTCAATCATCTGAAAGAACTATGCGATCTTGCAAAGGAAGATAAAATATTCAATCCCTTCAAAGAAATGGGTAAATAGCTCATCACCCTAGACACTGGTGAGGTCATTGACCATGAGATCTCCAATTCCCTCAGCGAAGCTCCTAACATCGGCAAAGCCATGTTCACAGAGTTTGTAAAGGACAGAATAGAAAAAGCCACCAAGCCCCTATCTGATGTCATTCCAAGGGCCAATTTGTTCACATTCACGAACAGGCCACCCGTGGATCTGAAGAAGGGTGCCAGCAAGTTGGGGTCTGCCAAGGCAAATACAGCTCTTGTCACCAAGCTCTTCATGACCCTACGAGCCCATCCTGATCTGGACATCAATGACTTCTTCAAGCATGAGAATCAGCGTGAGCCTCCATCTTTGTCTGATCAAGGCAAGCTGCGGTCAGGAACCAAGTCAGATATTCTTAGGTGCTTACCAGGAATGCCAGGTCTGTATATATCATATGTTCTGTTTGTCTTAGATAGGGTGAACAAGGGTTCGGCACCTTTAAGCTGTGCTTCTGCCGTAACCCTATTCAATCGGCTAGTCTTTATTTAAAATCTTCTGTTCATTTGTATGATCTGCTGCTGCTGGTTGAAATAAACACTCACTCACTCACTCACTCACTCACTCACTCACTCACTCACTCACTCACTCACTCACTCACTCACTCACTCACTCACTCACTCACTCACTCACACAACACACACAACACACACAACACACACAACACACACAACACACACAACACACACAACACACACACACACACACACACACACACACACACACACACACACACACTCACTCACTCACTCACTCACTCACTCACTCACTCACTCACTCACTCACTCACTCACTCACTCACTCACTCACTCACACACTCACTCACTCACTCACTCACTCACTCACTCACTCACTCACTCACTCACTCACTCACTCACTCACTCACTCACTCACTCACTCACTCACTCACTCACTCACTCACTCACTCATGTCCTGGCCCCTCTCCATCAGCCAAAGAAGCTTCTGTGGTCATGCTTGATATGGCAGCAGTAATACACATCATCAAAACCCAGCGTGCCAGAGTGTTTGGAGAGTACACACAGATGGACTTAATGCCATACTTACACAGCCTGATGACTGACAAGACGACAAGAGTGGATCCCAGTCCCAGTCGAGTGTCTAAATCCCAGACTCGTGTTCAGCGTGGTGGGACAGCAGGGTACAGAACACGAGTCTCCGCTAAGATACCTCTGCCAAAGGGAGCTCAATGGCAGAAGTTCCTCAAGGACAGTCAAAATAAAGATGAGCTGTTTCAGTACATCAGTGACGAAATTCTGAAGACCACAGCTGGCTCAAAGTACCTCCTCCTCACAACAAAGGCTAACTTGGTCCTGAGCAACAAACCTACTGACCTAGAAGCATTGTCACCATGTCAGCAAGAGGAAGCACACACACGAATGATGCTACATTTACGTCATGCTGCCGAACAGGGTCACACCAAGGCTTACCTAAGGACAGTAGATAGTGATGTGGTTGTGCTGGCCATCAATCTGTTCCATGAGTTAGGCCTCTCAGAGCTGTGGATTGATTTGGATCAAGGAAGGCATATACAGATATTCCAATCCACCACATCTCAGAAATGTTTGGATCTCAAAAATGCCAAGCACTGCCCCTCTTCCACGCGTTCACAGGATGTGATTTTGTATCAGCAATGTATGGAATTGGCAAACAAACTGCATGGAATGCGTGGGCAGCTTACCCAGAAGTCACCGACACCCTTATTGTGATCACCCCAAGACCCAACCAGCCTTGCACTGGAATAAGTGCACATGCGAGTTCTCGAACACTGGACTGTACTAATGTATAGTAAGAACTGCGGTGTCAAGTCAGTCAATGAAGCCCGGAAGCTTCTTTTCACTCATGGCCTCAAGTCCCTGGATTCAATCCCCCTGACCCAGCATGCCTTATTCCAGCATGGGAAGCGTGCCCTGCACACTGCAGCTTTTGTCTGGAAGCAGTCCCTCTCCAGAACTCCAGAGATTCCAGACCCCAGTGACTGGGGTTGGGAATGGAATGACAGAACCAAAGTCTGGGTGCCATATTGGACAGATCTGGAAGATGTTCCAGATCAAGGGATGCTCACTCCTTCTAAACTGTGGCTGTGTGGTTGCCTGTAAGGGCAACTGTAAGTGCCAACGAGCTGGACTTCGCGGTACCACATTGTGCAAGTGTGAGGGAGGCTGTACTAATAATGATGAAGAGTGAAACAAATTTTTTTTTTGAATAAATACATGATGTTTAAGTATGTATTGGTTTTTTTTGTGTTATTTGACTAAAATGTAATATTGATCCTTAACATGGTGAGAAGCCTAATATAACTTTTCACTGTGGCATAGTTCTGAAGTTGTGTTCATTTAAAGCCTCAACAATGGTCCTTTTGGTCACAACATGCGATTTTTGACACTATAGTGATAGTGACCTGTCCAATCAACAAAGAAAAGCATACCTTGGAGGTAAAAATATGGGTCTAGGGCCCTGAGTAATATTTCAATGTGACTTTTTCAGAGATACTGACAGTTTATTTGAGCTAAATATGACTATGATAATAGATGTAACATGAAAATGGACTTAAAATAAGACAAATATATCAGAATTGGATTCCTTGTATCAAACAAAGTAGAAAAAACGACATTATACAACAATTTAAGACTAAAGGAAGCTGAGTTATAACCTTTTCTCTTTTCGGTGGGGACCAATTTGGATTTTATGGATAACTGCCACTAGAGGGTCACCCCAACTTGTATCCATGGATTTTTGAAAACCTTAGGCCCATACCTAACACCCTGCCAAAACTCAAAAACTTTTCCAGAAGTGCCCAATTTTCATGAATTGCATCCTAGCTATAGAGTAGATTTAAAGATGGGTACTTTTACTCTTACTCAAGTAAATTTCTTGTGAAAAAACTGTACTTTTACTTAGTTACATTCGGTGGCGTTCCTCCGTTACTGTCAAATGGTAATAAATATATATTATATATTTTAAAATAAGTAGATATGACTTTCGCAAGTCTCGCGAAACGTTGGAGAGGCTGCTTCGCGAGAGGTTGCTACGCATCACCCGCTTATAATTAGCGCGCGTTTAGTCGGAAGATGATGGCCGAAGCAGAGGAAGATGTGTGTGAGCTACGGGAGGCAGATCACCCGTGGCCTCAAGTTCAGTCTATGTTTTCACTCCAAGATGTCAAAAAGAATAGTTTCATAATGCGATGCATGTTGTGTGCACCAAAACGAACTGACATCTCAGCATACAAGAATTCCACCCTGAAAAGAACATGTCACGGTAAGTGTCACAATGATGCCTATATTTGAACACTATTAACGGTCATTTGGTAACTATGGGAAATTGTCCCTTATTATAATACTATTTAACACACTGTCCGAGTGTTTTCCTCGTATGCGCTCTTGTGCAAGCAATGACAAATCGTTTGAATCCTCCAAACAACACACGTCGGACAAACGTTCATAACTTCACATTTACATATCCTTTTCTTCACAAAACGAAACAAATTGAATAGCCTAATGTGACGTCTTGCATTTATACACAAATCCGGACAGACACCTGTCTGAAGTGTAGAAAATACATACAAATAAAAACGGTATTGTATTTTATTCCTACCTAAAGAATAGCCAATATACTTATAAAAATATAAGAACAAAGTATGTTTTAAGAAGAGCTCTAGTTAGCCCAGCACACCATTAATTTACACTGTTTAACCATTAATCACACACACAAACACACACACACATATATATATATATATATATATATATATATATATATATATAGTTAACATGAACTAATAATGAACTGCACTTATAAAGCACTTATTTATCTTTATGTTAATTTAAACATTTACTAATGCATTATTAAAATATTGTTAACATTAGTCAATGCACTGTGAACTAACATGAATAAACCATGAACAGCTGGATTTATATGAACTAACATTAACAAAGATTAACTAATGCTGAACAGAGGTGTTCATGGTTAATTCATGTTAACTAATACATTAACTAATGTTAACTAATACAACCTTATTGTAAAGTGTTACAGAGAGGTGTGTGAAAGCTCTCCAAGTAGCCTGAAATTCAGGGTTTTCGCTTCTTATCAATCACATCGAAAGTAACTAGTAACTAACTACTTGAGTAGTTTTCTCATCGAATACTTTTTTACTCTTACTCAAGTAAATATTACGATTGTTACTTTTAGTTTTACTTGAGTAAATATTTCCGTAAGTACTTGTACTTTTACTTGAGTAGATTTTGGCTACTCTACCCAGCTCTGGTGAGCACATGATGACAGTGTGTAGCGGAGGCTTGGTGCTACTTTATAATTCGCTGATTGAGGAATAAATATGGACGAGATTCCGGTCAGAGAATCAGAGGTCGGAGAATAGATTCTTGATGAAGATGTATTTATTGAACAGTCGTTAGGTTGTCATCTGAACCAGTTATTCTGTGGTAATCCATTGTATATCCTGCACTTGCTGCTATTGCACTTCTGGTTAGACCTAAACTGCATTTCGTTGCCTTGTACTTGTACTTGTGTAATGACAATAAAGTTGAATCTAATCTAATCTAATCTAATCTAATGTCGTCTGTATTAAAGGTCCTGTTCTTCGTGATCCCATTTTTCAAACTTTAGTTAGTGTGTAATGTTGCTGTTAGAGCATAAATAATACCTGTAAAATTATAAAGCTCAAAGTTCAATGCCAAGCGAGATATTTTATTTAACAGAAGTTGCCTTTCAAAGCCTACAGCGAACGGCCGGTTTGCACTACATCCTGGTACTTCCTGCTTTAATGACGTCAGTAGAACAGTTTGTTGACTAAGCTCCGCCCACAAAAATACGCGAAAAGGGGGCGTGGTCTTGTTGCTCTCCCACGTGGAGAAGAGGAAGTGTTGCGTTTGTAGAGTGTGTTCGTAGAGTGTGTTTGTCGCTCAGACGCTGTTATTTTCATCCCGGAGTCAAATCACCTTAGTTTGGCCTTCAGGGACGCTGTACTTTGAGCACATGCATCTCCCCACCCGCAACCAATCACAACACGGGAACCGCTGGCCCAATCTTTTTTGAGGACAGTGAAAACAGCGGTATACAGATCAGTACATTGTGTGAAAAATACTGTGTTTTTTTACACGCGAAACATGAACACGTTATATCGCACACTGTAAACACAATCAAAGCTTCAAAAAAACATGAAAAACGGGACCTTTAATGATCTAAAAGGAACAATAAAGAAATATAATTATAAAGAAGTATTCTGAGAATCATTTACCCACTGGCATATTGAACAAATGCAGTAAACAATGATTCACACTCAAGTCTGCATCCTTAACAGTAATAACAGCCTTATCAATACAAATAGTCATTGTAAATTGTACAATGGCAAATTATTAATGTAAACACATTGATGACACAGTTTAGAATACTGCCGATGCTAATACTGATTAGCGCATTTCTCTCGCGGCAAATTACGGCGATGGTAAACGCAAAACGATCGCGGGACAACAATAACATACATTCTATAAATATACATAAGCAGATGTACTTACATTAAGGCATAAACGCATTTATACAGAACATAAACAAGCGTGCAGAGATGAACATTCGCCAAACCGTCTTCCTGTGTGTTCCACTATAATCAGTCCGTGTGACAACAACTTTGGTTCCTAGGACAGGCTTTCGTAATTCGTACACAGTGTTTACATTTTTGGGTGAATTATACCTAATAAATTCAGCAAGTTGAGCCTTAGGTAAAACAACTCTATATCGCAAATCATATTTATTTAATTATTATTTACATATTTATTTAATAATAATAATTTTTATATTGCGATATATCGATTAACGATATATCGTACACCCCTAGTGGTGTTTATTATTAGTGGTAGACTCCTGGCTAATGTGAACTGTCTGAAAATAGCCAACATCTGCTGTTTATTTATTATTATAAAAGTGTGCACATGAGATTTTCAGACAGTTCGCGTTAGCCAGTAGTTTACGGCTAATAATAAACACCACTTTAACATGACCTCTAACTTAAGCAAACGCTTTTGATACACATTAAGTTAACAAAACCAAACCATGCCCGTTTTAATGCTAGTAAAAGTGTGAGTACAAGGAAATGATCCACCCGCATGCCTCTCAGCCATGGGGCCTTCATCTGTGCTGATCTGCGTCTCGGGCAGATGATGTCACTCAGAGGGAGGCGTGGCCATGTCCACTGAACACGCCCCAGTTTCTTGACTCCGCCCACCATGTCAAAACAGCGCCATAAGGTGAAACGCACAGAAAAGTGAAGCGCAAAGGGGAAATGCAAATTCACACTTGACTGAAACACAGAATAAAAGAATATTTTCCTTTTGCAGTTCTTTATTTGTGTATGCAAAACAACTTTTTTTGCTCAATACTTTATTTTTGTTTTGCAAAACTTTATTTTTCAAATCTATGTGGCATTAATTTGACTTCATGTGAGTGTGTGTTTCTTAAACTGAAAAATTATTTTCAGACCTTAAAATGTTTCAAAATCTGATCTGATCACAGTGTCATTTCATTACACACATTTATTTGCATGTCTGCTATAAAAGTGCAACTATTAGTAGCCTCTTTCCTTTTCTCCAACAGTCCATGAAGGACGATGGCATCTGAAAAAAAGCTGCTTCATGATACTCTAGATAACCTGAAAAAAGATGATCTAAAGAGATTTAAGAGTTACTTAAAAGAAGATGGACCTGTTGGAGCTGGTAAACTGGAGAAGGCTGATGTCACTGATATAGTGGATATAATGATGGAGTGTTTTGGAGCAGAAGAAGCTGTGAAGAAAACACTGAGCATCCTGAGGAAGATGAGCCAGAACCAGCTGGCTGAAGAGTTACAGCACAACTACACTGAAGGTAAGAAAGCAGGGGTATTCAAAGAGGTCCGGTCTCTACATTTCCTTCCCAGCGGAGGTCCGGACAATACTTTTACTGAACAGTTATACATTTCCATCGAGGCAGCCGTAGTACTTTGCAAAAGAAAAAAAATCCTAAACACTCAAAGTAGTCATCAAAGATGAGAATCTTGGGGCCTGAGAGCCAAAACATTGTCTAAGAATTACCATATTTTACCCAAAAAAGTAAATATTTTAATAATATATAACTGGATATGAATATAGGTTAGATCAGATGTTTTAACAGGATATTTGTATTATTTTACATTTAGACAAACATTGTATGGCACATAGAAGGCCTTGGGACTGAGAAAACAGGGTGCAGGGTTTAAAGTATAAATTAGTATTTTACTCAAAACAATAAACCACTAAAAACAAACAATGTATATAATCTAATAATCAAAACTCATCTCAAGGACGAAAACAAAGTTAACTAGTAATTTCAAAGTTATTTAGTCTTCCTTTGCCATCTCTAAATAATTTCCCAAATTCTAACATTGTTTATTATGAATTGCTCTGTATATGCTAATTAATACGCTAATGCTAAATGTAATAATAAGAAAAAAACATCTAAAGGTGCCACACATTAGTCTCAAACCTGGATTAGTTAAACGGTCTGAATCGTCTCTATGACAGATACAAATTTGTAGTGTTTTAGCGAAAGTATCTATTTTGCTGCTCAAGTTTCTGCTACCGTTGTTAAAATAACCGCGACGTCTGCAGCTCATAATGCTTTACGTTTTTAGAGAGAGAGAAACGTGCACAGAGCGGGGGGCTTGATTGAAGCACTTTTGGCTCTAGATAAAAATATTACAGATATAGCTCCAAAAGACTATTACTTTAAAGGGCTTATTGCAGGTTAGATTTACATTAAAATAATGAAAAATATTGTACATTACATACTTTAAAATATACTTATAAATACGCTACTAAGGCTTCTGGAGTCGTTTTTATGAGAGAATTTTACTTCCGCATCTGAAAATGGCAAAACCGACGATTTGAGACGTAACAGGAGAATTGAACGGGGTGAATTTCAACGAAAGGAAAACAATGGATAGCAATGACAGTTCAGACGCTGAGGAAATTATAAATGTTTATTAATACTCATATGGCAGACCACAGCCATACAATTATGACAGAATTAGGGACAGGCCAGGATTAGACTGATCAACAATTAGAGGAGGCAAATTGAGTTGTTGTGTGAGGAGAAACAGTGGAGAACAGGGCAGGTGTCTCGGTGAGAGACCAGTGTTAGCTTATAGATATATATACGCTAGCTAACGATATAAACACTGCTCAGATCACAACACTGTACAGATTATTATCATGTATCAGGCAATAGCAAAGCTGGTATTGGTCATCTAGGAGTATTGATACATCAATTGCCATAACAGTTGAAGTTTCACAGCTGAATTTTAAGCATCATTGCTCATGTCTTCAGTGTCACATGATCCTTGAGAAATCATTATGGCCAGCAGCCATATCACCCTGTAACCCAAGACTGGTTTCCCACTGAAGCTAAGCAGGGCTGAGCCTGGCCAGTACCTGGATGGGAGACCTCATGGGAAAACTAGGCTTCTGCTGGTAGAGGTGTTAGTGAGGCCAACAGGAGGCGCTCACCCTGTGGTCTGTGTGGGTCCTAACACCCCAGTATAGTGATGGGGACACTATACTGTCAAAGAGCAAAAAGATATTTTGATTAACATAAAATCTTGTTCTTTTCTCTCTCTTCTCAGTACAAGAATCATTAGAGCCAGCTGAGAAATGCAAAATAAAACAAGGTGAAGTAACCTTACACACATGCTTACAGTGGGATCAGAAATGATTTTAGCTTGTTTGATGTATATTGATTTCAGCACAAAACAGAACTGCTTTCAGTGCCATGAATTTAAATACCTTATGTTTGCACCAGTTTATTTTAATGATGATCATGCTAATGTGAAAAACCTTTGTGTTTAATTTTCTAGTGTTGTTTTGTTCACTCATTTTCCTGTTTATTTATATTTTTCATAACAGAGGATTTCTGGCTGCAGGAATTCAAGAAAACGCACAAAATGAACATGAAGGAGATCGTGGAAGACATTTTTGAGTGTAAAAAGGAAAATGAAGCACATCTCAAGGATGTTTTCACAGAACTCTTCATTACGGAGGGGGATCTTAAAGAAGTCAAACAAGAACATGAGATTATGAAGAACCCCGGAATTAAACCCCATAAAGCACAGAACAGACCAATCAAATCCAATGATGTATTTAGTCGGAACAAAAAAAAGAAAAAGATTGTGCTGACCAAAGGCATCGCTGGCATTGGAAAAACTGTCTCAGTGCACAAGTTCATTCTGGACTGGGCAGAAGGAGAAGCCAATCAGGATATAGACTGTGTGTTCCTGCTTCCTTTCAGAAAGATTAACTGCATTAAAGATGGAAAGATCAGTCTGCATGAGTTTCTACAGAAATTTAATCCAGAACTGAGGGACCTGGAAACAGCAAAGATATGTGAGATATATAAATGTAAGCTTGCATTTATCTTTGATGGACTGGATGAGAGTCGACTGACTATGGATTTTGACGGTGGAATGGTGATAAGTGTTGAGGAGCGATCATCTGTAGATGAACTGTTTGCAAGTCTGGTGAATGGGACTCTGCTTCCATCAGCTCACGTCTGGGTGACCTCACGACCAGCAGCAGCCAATCAGATCCCTCCTGAGTATGTAGGGTTGTTCACAGAGGTGCGAGGATTCACTGACCGGCAGAAGGACGAGTATTTCAGAAAGAGAATCAAAGATGAGACTCAGGCCTCCAGAATGATCTCACACATTAGGAAATCTCGTAGTCTCTACATCATGTGTTATATTCCCGTGTTCTGTTGGATCACAGCCACTGTTCTTCAGGACGTCCCCATTGGGAACAACGCAGAGAACATCAACACGACACTCACTGAAATGTACATCCACTTCCTGCTGATACAGATGAACATGAAGAGCCAGAAGCATGACAGAAAAACAGAAAGAGAACGTGCCAAGCTCTTAGATTCCAATAAAACAATGCTTTTGAAGTTAGCCAAGCTAGCGTTTGAACAGCTGAAGAAAGAAAATATTGTGTTCTATGAGAAGGATCTGAAAGCATGTGGTATTGATGAGAGAGACTTTGAGTCCACAGGAATGCTCACTGAGATCTTTCAGCAACAAGCTGGACTTCATGAGGTGAAGGTCTTCTGCTTCGTGCATCTGAGTGTCCAAGAGTTCCTCGCTGCAGTGCACGTGTTCCTCTGCTACCTGAACAAGAACATGGATGAGCTGCAGTTTTTCACTGAAGAAACACAAAACGAGGTCAAGCCTGACCACATCGACAAGCCAGACAAAAATATTGCTTTACATGATTTACTAGAGAAGGCTGTTGAGAAAGCAATGCAAAGTCAGAAAGGACATTTAGACCTCTTTTTACGGTTTCTGATGGGCATTTCACTGGAATCCAATCAGGAGCTGCTCAGAGGCCTGTTCACACACACTGAAGACAGCAAAGACAGCATCACAGAAATAACCAAACACATTAAAGAACAATTACAAAACCAGGAAATCTCACCTGACACTTCAGTCAACCTGTTCTACTGCTTACTGGAGCTCAATGACAATTCATTATATACAGAAATACAAACATACCTCAGATCATCTCCAGAAAGAAGACTCTCGTCTTCCATGTGCTCATTGATGGCTTACGTACAGCTGATGTCAGAGGAGGTGCTGGATGAGCTCAACCTGAGTAGGTACAAGACTGAACCTGGAGGCCAAAGGAATCTCCTGCCAGCTGTGAGATGCTGCAGAAAAGCAGAGTAAGGAACTTGTCGACAGCTGTTAAAGTATTTAACTCTGAAAATAAATTTTAGCGTAAGATGCAGTGTGAAGTGTGTCATGTTCTTATTGATTCTGGAGAGTAAAATCTGTATTTACTAAAATGGATTTACTAATCTGTATATTCTATTATTCTGTTATTTTCACTTGACTGTCACATCAGTTCCAGCATACATGACATGTATACATTTTTCCAGAAAGCTTGAATGTTCACAGAGAACATGACATAACATGCCATGGACAAATATCCTGTTTTTACAGACTCTCCTTCTGTGGTCTCGATGACACCTGCTGTGAAACTGTGGCTTTGGCCCTGCAGACACCAAACTCACCCCTGATAGAGCTGGACATGAGTCACAATGACCTGCGGGATTCAGGAGTTAAGCTGCTCTCTGATGGACTGAAGAGCCCAAACTGTCAGCTGGAGATACTGAGGTTTGAGATTCATTCAATCCTTATACAAAACCCACCTCAGTATTTAAATCACTAATAACAGTGGGACAATCTAAAACACTTAACCCCTTTGCAGGCAAAGATCGCGGACAGCCCCAGATTACTGTTGTCAAAATTCACTGCTCGTTAACACATCACACTCTAACTTCATCTGGACAAACTCAGTATAATTAGAAAGATTAAAGACTCCAGCTTTGATATTTGACCACTGTTTATGATGAAACTGGGTTGCAGTGACATTCATTTCTTAATTTATGTCAGGAGTACAAAATAATCGATCTGTAATGAACAATATATTTAATAGAATATCAACAAGAATAAAAAGCCAGTCATGTCTTCTACATTTTATTTTTGTTCACATCCATGCACTAGACAATGTCCGCGAGGGCTCTTAGTCCAAATGTCCGCATATTTGGAGAAATATTGATTTATCATCACGTTTGCAAATATTTCGTCATACAGAATACCATTTCTATTAATTTCCCACTGAATTATGCATCTGAAAGAGCATTCAAAGCAAGCTCTGTGTCTCTTTTTCATCACATGCTCATTCGATCTGTAAAGCTGTCAATCATGTTGCGTGAGTGAACGTGACTATAACTCCAGCCCTCTGCATGACACTGCTCTGTGTACACTTCCTCATGCTGTCTCTGTGAAGAACGAACTAAAGAAACATTTACACGTGAAACAAGAAGCTAATAAACACACGATTACTATGACTTAATGTTTTTGTGTGATTTTCATGTGATTTTGGCTAGTTTTATATCAGTAATGGATGTTAACATTGTAAATGCTATGCAGGTGTAGCGATTAGCTCCATTTAAAATGCTAAATATAACATATTTCAACATCATTGTATGAATGAATGAAATCGTGTTACACCTCTGATATTATGAGACTTAATCCGCATTAGATCGCAAGATCGTTAGATCACGACAGGTAGGTAATTCAAACACTTGATGTTCGTTAAAAGGGAGTTTTGAGTGAAAGTGTAATTTTAATCTATAACGATAAAACAATAATGCGGATTAAGTCTCATAATGTCAGAGGTGTAAAACGATCATCCATTGAGAACATTAGAGCATGAATTGAGCTGTTCTCCTCGCCAGACATTAGACAATACACTGCAAATGGGTGTTTGCAGGTCAATAACATATTTGATTAGCATCTAATCTTAGCCTTCTCTAAAAAGAAGACATGGTCTTACAAAATGCTTCATAGAATGCATCATTTTATAGATCTCATCCTCAGATTTAAAATGAAGCATGACCACCCTTGTGGCTTCACTTTAGTTAGTTATAAATTGTTATACTACATTCACATGATATTTTTATACATTTAAAAATATATTCTTAATGGCCTATGTATCTCTATATTAATAACTGTCTGAGTAATTCTAAGACTTGAACTGTAAACTCTAAAGTGTTGGCTTTCTAGAAATATGCTGGTTGTGTCTATTCAGAATGACTTATGAGCAGCAACCTTTTTATTTTGTGTATGTCATTCAGGGGGGTGACAGGTAAGGGGTTAACATGGAAATGCTTAACATGTGTTAATGCACAAAAACAGTGATTTTGATATAATATATTCAGTATGCACATACACTTTAAGATGATGATGAAGTCACTGAAGCATGTATTGCAATAGGGATGTTTTCTCCCCATTATGTCCACGCATGAGAGATGGCAGGTCACATCTTGCTGTTCGTTTCTAAGATAAACAAATTAGAGTGCCATCTCTTTGTTATTAGATAATCTGACAGTATTATATCATAAAACACATTGTGCAAATCAATTAGGGCTGTAACGATATTCGAACCGAACTGGAAAACTGTGATACACCACCCATGTTACATACCGCGATGCTCTCATGGTGTACCGAACTCATCCCATCCCCTGTTGCCTAGTTTACATGTTTGCATACAATTTGTTATCTGAGCGTTGACTATTATATCTAAAAAATACATTTTAGGCTAATAGTTTGGGCTCTGTTGTTAACCATGTGTGCACACACTCAAGCACACACACACTCAAGCACACACACACTCAAGCACACACACACTCGTTCTCTCACCAGTGTTGGGCACGTTACTTTAAAAAAGTAATTAGTTATAGTTACTAGTTACTTCTTACAAATAGTAACTGAGTTAGTAACTGAGTTACATCATTATAAAAGTAACTAATTACCCGGGAAAGTAACTAATGTGTTACTTTTTTTTCTTCTTCAAATGTTCAAATATGTCAAATAACTTGGATGCCCCCAATATTAAATATGTTAAATGAATGAATTGGACACTAAATAGAATAAATTATTATTATAAAACATTGCACATTAATGTACACTATTGTAATGTTGCTGTGGGACAATGTGAGAGACACCTATCAAATTCAATATATTATTGTAAATATTATCAGTAGACCTACTATAGTGTAAATATAGTGTAAATAGTATCAGTACTTCTTTACTACTCCTGGTAGTGGAGCTCACATTATCGCCTGGGTTTTTAGCCACTAATGTTGTGGCTGTGATGACGTGAGGCTTCATTAGATTAGAAATAGAATTACTTGCCACCGACGTGGATAGACTCTTTCTTCCTGGGCATAAGCTGCACGTTACATAAACATATCTTACCTTTCACCTCAACGAGGGAAAAGTAGCGTTTATACTTTCAGTTTGCGAAAGCTACCTTTTTTGAAGTCGTTGAACTGTGCATATGCGTGTGCGTCATAGGTGTGTGTGTGAACTCAACCGAGTAATCAAACGAATGACTGTTTCTTCCGTTACAACGCCGTTAGCGTTACTGAGGAAAAAAATGCGGCGTTACTATAATTGAGCTCATTGAAGCGGTTTTCATCCGAACAGGCTCTCTGTCAGTCGGACCTGCAACGAGTGTGTGTGTGTGTGTGTGTGCGCGCCAGCCATGCGTGTTGGGGGTTGGGTTGGGTGGTACACATAACTGATGATGATTGGTGGGTGGGAGACAACACACACACACACACACACACACACACACACACACACACACGGTCACTCATTCTCACATACTCACTCACACACACTCACTCACTCACTCACAAACTCACTCACACACACACACACTCACTCACATACTCACTTACTCACTCACAGACTCACTCACTCACACACACTCACTCACACACTCACTCACACACACAATTTCAATTTCAATTTCAAATTTGCTTTATTAGCATGACTGTGTATCACAATGTTGCCAAAGCATTAACATATTATATATAAATAATAAAAACAAACAAATATATATATACTATATATGTACAGATCATGTCACATGCAGCACAGTAAATAAGTCACTCAAGTTCATCTCCACAAGTGAGTAGCTGAAGCTCTAGAGTCTCTATGGTTATGAATGGCTAACTCATATTGTGCAGCGAGTGTGGCTGTGC